>JAOWBP010004028.1:13456582-13521267 GCA_028571105.1 Tragopan temminckii | reverse complement strand
TTGTAGATCTGCCATAAAACATCCAAAATATAGGTGGCAAGTAGGGCAAGTTTATAACTCAATCGTTTGTTCCTTAATTCTATATTCTTGACTTCACAAGCACTTCAAGTGACAAATGCTGGGATTCATGTCAGCATGTGACCTCTCAACACTGCTCAAGGAAAGTGGAATTCCTCCCTACAGTCCATTCAGGGAACCCACAACTCATGTATTTTGTCAACAGTGAAAATCAGGCTACACTGATGGGCAAAAAACCTACCCAACCTACAAGTTCTTCCAGCATTGAAGGTATTTCCTATTAATTCAACAGGCCTTAGATCTGCTACAGAGAAACACTTGGATCTCTCTAATTCTTGAGTTAACTTGCTATTTAACCATTTTATATCTTGTTTGATGACATCGTGTCATGCTTTAAGGCAGCTATTTACTATCCGGAACACTTAATAAAAACAATTATCATTCTTTGCTGGTTGTTTTTTTGCCAAAGAAATGAAAAGAACTTAATTTTTTTAAGGGAATACTTTTAATAGCAGTGATTTATGATCACTGTTAGCAATGGTTCTGTTAATTTCTTATGAAGATGCAGAGTTCCCATGATACAAAAATACATAATTATCTAAAAGATAAAATAAGCAGGGAACAAACTCTTTGGAAATGCACTACTGAAATTAGAATACAACTGCTCTTCCCACTTAAATCACCACAGATATCTATTTATCATTCACTTACAACATTTTTTGTGTGTGTAATTTTACACATCAAGTTTGAGAACTGAAACGGATGCAAATAAAGAAAATGCCGTTAAGACATCTGCACACCTTTTAGAATAAAACCAGAACTTCTTTGAGTTGCTCCAGGGGACACACAGCCTAGCGTGGTATTTTTCCTACCCAATCTGTGATCAAGATGTTTTTAGAAGATCTGAATCTCTAGAAAAATTAGAAAACAGAGAAGTTCAGCTATTCATTTTCTGATTTGATCTCTTTGTATTTTAACAAATGTTGAAATTTAGCTGAAGTCACTAGAAAGGACATGAGCTGACACTTCTTTGGAAGAAGGCCTTCTAGCAGAATACTGGTTCATGACTTCTTCTCATGAAGTCTTAATTGCTTAGGACAGAGGATTTATTTTTTCCCAAAGCAAAACATGTATCCTGAGCGCTCCAAGAACAGTCACTAAAAAAGAAATCAACATGTAAAACTGTAACATTTCTAACACTCCTACATGACCAAAAGGATTCAATATTAGAACCGTGATTTGGAACCTATAAACATTTTAAACATTTGTCTTGTGGTTTATTTGTAAACTAATGAGTCTTGATGCTGCTCCCTATGCTCATGCTGCAATCTGTTGTTGGCCTTTTTGCAGCTTTAAGATCTACATTCTGTAGATTCACAGGGGGTGCTGGAAAAATAATCCAACAGAAGCAGCATGATCAAATTTCTCTTCTAACTTCTGAGGAACTAAGATCAAGTAGCATGTGTTCTTACTGCATGAAAACATCCCCAAAACTGTGGAACTGCAAGATGGATTAAGATCACCAGCTCCTTTTCCTCAAGGCCTTCCTAAGCAATATAGCCTGGATTTTTTTGTTGCTGTTGGGTTTGTTTATTGTTGGTCTTTCCCTTTTTCTCTAAATGGCAGAACGCCTGTAGCTAATTTAGTATAAGAATGGAAATAGTCATTCTCACCATTTCAAGAATTTGTAACATAGGCCAATGCATTTAACTGCACAGCTAATAATTTTTAGTCATTGAATGCAAGACCAACAACTTACTTATACATAACCCAAGAAGCTTAAGTGCTGACTGCCATATTGGAGACTAGATGTATTAATGTTTTAAGATCACAAACTTGAAAGAGTTACAAGAGCAAGGATAATTGAAGAACGTTTTTCTATAATCCCATACAGTGTATTTACTTTGCCTTTTTAGGATGTAGATGCTGCAGCAGTGTATGCAAACTTGTAGAATAAAACTTGTAGTGTCTGTAAGAACTTCATTTCACATATGACCTTTTACAGTAATTGGATCTGAATTATAATCAGTCACCTGAGTCCTGAAATAGATAAAATAGTTTTTAATGTTAAAAAGTTTTAGCCCTTCGTTGATTATCTATCAGTGCTTACAGTCCTGTGAAAATAAGATAAATGAGAAATTTGGTCTCTAATTAGACTTCACTAGATTTACAGCTTTTAATTTATACGCCAATGCAACTCAGGCCGGCACTAACACAGATAGAGATGGAGCCACAGTTTTCAATTGATTTAACAATTTAATTGCAGCATTAACATCCATTAACATTTAACTAACCTTTTAAACTAACCTCAGGCACAACCTTAAAGTCTAAATGAAGTAAAATTGCATATAAAAAGGTACTAACATACAGCTGTAAGAAGCCAGAGTGAATCTTTAGGGAGATTTAGCAATGCTTCTCCACATCAGCAGGAGGGAGTCTGTTTTCCTTCTTGCAAAATTCAGTAGGAAAGCATGCTCTAATTTATAGGAAAAGGAAATAGACACATTTGATGGTTATTAACTCTCATTTATATCTTCTTGTCTATACGTGATGTCTAAAAGACACAGTACCCCTTACTCTGGTCATGCACTAAAGAACGACTTTATTACTCAGAAAAACAATATTCCTGGATTGTGTGTGACACAATGTGATGTAAGGGAATCTAAAATAAGCCACTGAAGTTTGAAACAAAAGAGAAACACCATATTTTAGAAACAGTGAGCAAATGGGGCTCTTGTTTATGTGGGCATAAATCTAAAGAAACTACAATGGAGCTGCTGGAATTACTTCAGGTTTACCCCTGTGGTACCATGAGAGAAAGTCATGGAAAACAAGAAAGTAAGTGTTTGATTTATATCTATGTTAAGCACCCCAAAACTCTACTTCAAAGAAACAGTAGCCGCAGGTGCTCAGGCTTCAGCAGGGAAATCCTAAGAACTAAATCCACTGTTGTGAACCTTTGTTCCTTCAGCCCTGTGGCACTCAAAGTCTGCCAAGGGGCTAACACCAACACTGGGAGAGAGCTACTGACAGAGGCCATAAATCTGCACTTCAGCATTTACCACTGCATACAGTCACTGACTACCATTGGTGCTGGGCCAAGATTTAAAGGTCTTTTATTTCTGACATGGAAGACAAACAGGAGGTTTTGGGACTATTTAAAATGTCATCTAGGCATTCTTGACCTATACTGTGTCAGATTTGACAACTCTCAGTGACATCCTTGTAATCCACAGATACAATAAGTTTGTAAGATAGAATGGTTAATTGGGGCTCATTTTTGTGGGTTTTTTTTTTTTTTTCAGGTAACACAGCATAACATTTGAAACTACTAGCCATTATTTAACCTATATTCCTTTGCACCAACTAGCTGTTTGTACATATCATTTCAGAGCAGTGGGTGACTTGCATAAAGGCTTTCCTTCACGCCTGAGGTCTGTAGCCCTGCCCTTAGCTAACTGTGCCTGTGCTGTCACTATTTCTCTGTATCTAACTTTTATTCAATACTATCTGAGCGTTACCAAAATATTAGGATGGTAATCCAGAAAGTATCACAGTCCTGTCTTTTGACTGCAGTGATGAGAATCACATGACTAGTGGTACGTTTCGACTAGAAACACTCAATTTCAGTGTTACATTAGTGGTCAAAGGATTAAGTTTCCTAAGTTTCCTAGCAGCACATGTTGACACTGTATGTTATAATGACTCTGCCGAAATTATTAACCATTCCCATCACCATTCTGCACCACTGTTTGACTACACAGACCATAACTGTAATAAGTCAGTGGTCTAGATATTACAAGCATGAAAATATCGTGCATTGATACAGCACGGTGTGCTGCTTAGATGTGTTTCTCAAGACTTTTTCAATTCATTTTGCCAGCCTTGAGGAATATGTACTCAAATTCCTAAAGCACCTGTTTTCAGCTCTTCCTCAGGGCCTGGTGGATAAACAGAAGATGGGAAATAAAGAAATGAATCTTTTGAATGAATAATCTAGAGAAAACCTAAGTCACCATGCAAAGCACTGTGCTATCACCTACCAAGTATTTTGCCACAGGTTAGTAGCAGTTAAAGGTTAATTTGCTGGATATCTCTGTGAATGTTTGCTAAACTTTACCACATACACTGTATCTCATTTTTTATTTTACTGAAAATGCCACCTTGTCTTCTACAACATGTAGACCCATTGATCAGTGTTCACATAGCCAAAGTAATACCCTAAACATCAATACAACTTTTTTAAGCTGCTGCTTTCTCTCCACACATCCACGGGAGGTCAGATTTCAGGATATGTATATAATTCAAAGTAATAAGACATTTGTTTTTTGATCAACACTTTTTCTTTCAAAGGCAGGGTTATGCTCATTCTGCTTATGGTGCAGTTCCAGAATCAGAACTTCACAGCTTCTGAACTAATCAGCTTGAACTTCATTGTATCTTTAACCAGGGTTATAAGCCTTCATCTGGCTTGATGGTCAGTAATTCTAACTCGTAAGTGATAATGAACATCAGAGAAATAGTATGTTGTTTGTATTTATTAGAAAACGTGAGTATTTGACTTCCCTTGTTCTATCAGCTGCTCTACCCATCTGCCTCTATCTCAGACTCACCACTTCGCTGCTTCGGCTTCTGCAATTATAAACAGGACTTCCACTGTTTTCTGCCCTGTCACATACTAATTTTGGATTAAATTCCAGCCCAGCATATTCTCACTTACTAACTGTTTGGAAGTATTGTTTAACAATGTAATCATATTATTTGAAATATAAGATGTTTGAGTCCATAATTTTTACAGTGTTATACAAAACCAGAAAAGTTTTGCTTTAGTGTTTCAGGAATATCAGCCAGCATTCAGCAATGTAATTAAAAGCCAAAAGATCAACTAAAATCTGTGTGGAAACTCCCTGAAATTAGGTATTTTATAAGGTAAAGAGTCAGAACAACATACCAAAAGAAAAGCAAAGAAAACAGAGTATCACACCAATCTGAGAATTTGTTAGGCTACAGACATCGTGTGTGTGCTAATATTAGGATCAGTATGAACTTAAGAGTATTTAAAAGTTGAAGTCACCTACTTAAACAAACTGATTTTTCAAATTTCCTACTTTAAAAAAAAAGTCATTATATACTATTTACTTCAAATCCTGCCCTATATTAGAACTATTTTAATATCCTTTCAATATCCTGCTATGCAGGTTCTCTTTTTGATGGGACCCTCATTTTCTCTGTAGCTGGTTCAAGAGATGTAATCAAAGCACGCAATCAAGGGATGAGGTCAGAACTAACCTGTATTCTGCACACTGGAAATTATCAGCTGATATAATAACATCCATCCTAAGCACAACCCTCAGGCTCCCTAGCAGCTCCTAGGAGATCAGACTCAGAGTGGGAAATGCAGAGATGCTCTTCAGCTTTCTTTCAGCCAACATATCCTACAGTTTGATTCAGTTGTTTACCTATTGTCATCTAACAGTATTTTAAGATGTCCTGGGTTTCACACCTGGCCTTCTCATACCTCTTCGGAAGACTGTGAAGGCTCTGAAGATCCCACATTGTATTTTCCAGCCCCATGCGGGTCTCAAATATCCAAAGACATCACTAATGACACCAGGTTCCCTTCTGCAGGCAACCAAATTGAGTACATAGAGAATTTGAACTTGCCTTGGTTCATCATGGTTTTCTCATAGAAGCATAATAATTATAAGTACGATGAGAATGATAAGCAAGCCTTTAATCATTCACCTTATTTTAGCCAAATAAGGTGGTTGGACATGGGATGTGTGACACTAGAGTAAAACTTTGCATAAAACATGTCCCTGTATATACATGAGTGCATACATCTTTAGGTAGAATGCAAACAAGCAGCGGACCAACAAAATACCAGGGAATGAGTCACTGAATCACACAGATGACATCAGAGATGGAGAAGTCTATTGTCTCATATATCCACTCTACCGAATAGCATTTGCTTTGCTTTATTTAATTTTTTGTTCTCTCTGCCATTAAATATCTCTGTTGATTAGGTTTGCACAATCTATCTCAATTAGATTTAGCTCACTTTTCCAGTCAATTCAGACCTGAGTCTAGGTTTATACAAATGAATTCTGTCCACACAGCAATTGTTTTTTGAATTAACTAAATGTAATTATACAGTATTTTGAGACTGTAGTATCAATATAGCTACATATAGTCACGGTACAGAGTTATGAGTAACTGCATAAAATTTATGTTCTTTTCAATTAATGTATTAACATTAGTTTGTATAAACCATAAACAGCATAAACTATATTTAGAAATCAGGCAGAAATCTCCTATACCTCCAAATAATGTTTACAACTCAATCCTCACATTACCAGCAATAAAGGATGCCCACTGGCCAAAGACACCATTCTAAAACTCTCCATCAGTTTCCATGCTGTCACACTACAGATTCCATCACGTGTTGGTTTTTTTTTTCAACTTTGGCACCATACATACTGGAGAAGCCAGAAAAAAATGGTCATAAAAATTATACAGACATAACTCAGGGTGGCTGGCATAATTCAGGCTTGCTTCTGTGTTGTGACTGGGTCAGTCTATGAAGATAAGTCATGGCATTTGCACTGTCTGGCTTCTGAAGATATTCAGAGCCATAGGCCAGCCTGCACAGACACTTGCTGTGTCCCTGTTCCATAACAAAATACCTCAGAATTTTAAAAATGTATTGAATCATACAAGGAAACTCATGATACTAAGTTTTTCAAGTAACAGAAAAACTTCCTCTTTCAATATATAATGAAATGTCAGTATACCTATGTGAAAATACCACAGCTTTGAGTCTTAGCTGAAAGACCCACTATCTTAACTGAGAGCTCAGCTCATGCTGAGAGCATCGTACAAGGGAATGAAATTACTCCTAGGTTCATCCTGAAACCCTGAAGAATTAGAAGGACTTGCAAAAACATTCACCAGTTTTCATCAAACTACGTGGCTGGTTCCTATAAGCAGCGGAAGAGGAAGGCAAAACCCTCCCAGTGACTTCTGAATTCCCCAGCTTCTTCTCTGTACTCCTGAAAGAGATGTCCACTACTTCAAAAAATGTTACCCTAATTTTAGCTGGTCATGACTTATGCATTACACATTGCACAGCAGATTAATTTTATGGAAAGTACAACCAGGACAGCAAAAATAAAATACAGGCTTTTAGCATTATTTGTAAACAACTGGAATGGATAGAAAATGGAAAAATGGGACAAGACATAATCCTGCAGGTGAGGTAGTGACTCAAGATTCATAAGTTAGCTAGAGAATCCAAGTAATACAGAAACACAAATAATAATATTTTCAAAACTTACTTCAGATAGAAAATGGATGCTGTGAAATGTTTTAGTTTATACTCACTGAGCTACAATATCATTTCACACATCTTAGTTTTCTAGACCAAAAAAAAAAAAAGGAGGGGACAGAAAAAGAAAGGAGGAGAAAGAGAAATAGAAAAGGGAATAATCTGACAGGAAATGTGATGTTAATTATCTTTATGTCCTCAAATTGGTGTTTTTAAAAAGTTCCCAGAAAGAATTCCATTTTTCCTAGAAAAGATGTGCAAATATGACTTGTCTGCAAATCCAATTAAAGTTGATAAATAATTCAGTTCAGGTAGCTCAATATTCAAATTGAAAGCCAGCATCCAATTTGAGGGGGGAAATAAGCATTAAAAAAACATCCTGAACACATTGTATTACATTGATACTTCGCAGCACAAGCTGGACTTTAAATGAAATGCACTATTTTTATTCAGATGACAAATTGCTCTAAACTCTAGTATTTAATAAATAATATTATGAAACATTAATAGGAATAAAAATATTTAAATATTTATAACAGCGAAAACCACAGATTTAGGGTAGAAATTTAAGAACTAAATGCAGATACAACTCAGGTTAGTTATATCTCAAAAGCAGGTCCAAGTCTTGCAATGAGCCCTCTGTTGATTCACTTCTACTTGCACTGCAAGAGAGGCCTTCTTCAAAAAAGTGAGGACCTTGCATAATTGCTTTGCAATCCCTTTTCGGTTAAAGATGCCCAAGCACATGACAAGACAAAGAAACACCCAGAAAGGGATTAACGCAAGAATTAAGTGCAAGTTGCACTGATTATTGTGAGAGATGCTAGAACAGGTGTGAACCCTTCTAACTAGACAAGCTGCGGGGACTGAGTTATGACACTTTTTCTGTAGGACTGGGGAAGAAGTTCGAGTGTGAGGAAATAAAAGGTAAGTACAACTTGCAAGTAGTTACAGAAGCCTGTAAAGCCACTGTGGATGGAGCAGACATTCCTGAGGGTTAATTCACTCATAAATAAGTCAGGCTCCAGGATTGTTCTGTTTTACCAAACAATTATTATGTGATCACCTCAGACGCTCAGGACAGAGCTGACAAAGTGAGTGAGGCATCCATTTATCCCAGGGATATTTTATGACCAGGTATGTAACAGAAGATATGAAGGAATTAGCCTGATGCTCTCCTTGACAGTGTACTTCTGGAATGGCATCTACAGATTGCCTGAATTGAAGCTAGCACACCTCATTATCCATATGTGGAACTGTAGCTATTATTATGCACACAAATAAAGCAATCAAATCCATTCACCTTCTTCCAAAATTTAAACCCAAATGCATTGTGATTTTTCAGTTACTGTAAGAGCTTTCTTTACAGTGTGTTTTTGATTTAGATGAGCCTGCCTAACAAGCAATTAGTTTCTAACTCTGACATAAGAACAAGAAACATCACATAACAAACTGTTTGGGTTTGGGGACAGTTTTTAAATAGATGCAGATATGTGTCTCATCCTAAAGAGAGGAAGGGATCCCACTTGAATTTGTTGACCTTAGGGAAGAAAAGGGATTCAGTTCAAAAATTCCAAGTGCAAGACTGCGAGAACTAACAGGAATCTCAGCTAGAACACATGATCTCATCAGCTGGAAATGAATGAGGACGGAAGTCAGTGTTCTTGCTGTAAGCCATCAATACAGCACAGCTAGGTAAAAAGCAATTTCTTCCTATTCGTCAGGTTTGATTTCTCTAGTTAAGGTTAGGATAGTGGTGATAACTGTTCCTAGTGAGGCCTCAGCCAGATTACATGGTGCAAACTTGATCACTGATGTTCATGAGACAAATTTACAAACTGGGGAGAAGAGCTTACTAATCAGATTGTAATAGGAAGAAAAATCATCTCTTCAAGAGGTGACTGAAAAATCTTGGTCAACTGAGACTTGTGAAATGAAAGGAGGTGATCATTGAGGGACACTAAGTGGGATGGGGGTAAAGAAACAACAATTTAAACTTGTGGGCAATGCTGGTGTAAGAAAGCTCTATCAATGGGCAATGTACTCAGGCTAGGAATAAGGCAGTTCCTAACAATAAAAATAGTGCTATATATAATAGACTTCTGTTAAGATGTAGCTTAATCACCTAATGAAAGGAATTACATAACATGGTAGTCTGCAATGACAGAGGACTGGACCCAGTGACCAGGCAACTCCTTCTACTATGGTGTTTCTGTAGTACTAGTTGCAGCCCTCCAGCTCCTGATGGGGCCCTGAGTGTCTCAAACTGGCTAGAGATAGTGGGGATTCATGAGAATACAACTGCAGTAGAAACTGAATAAGCATCTGGTTCACTGCTTATTCATCATTATAGCTGAGCTGGTATGTATTTTCTGATGGAATGTCTAACAGTAAGCCGTCCAACATCGAAGCAGGTAAACAAAATAAAAAAGATGCAATGCATGCAAGTGAGATTCATGTTATTACATCATCACACCTACATTTTAATGACACTTTAAAGTTCATTTTAGGATTTGGTTTAAGAAAATGTATAAAAGCTATAGTAGAACAAAGAACAATGCAATTATAACCATTCGTTACATATTTTCAATTGCTCATTCACATTTTCCAAAGGAAAAAACAAAAATCTGCCTAGGAAAACCCTGACATCATGTAGGACCATCATGAACCAGAATGACTTATATTTGTGTGTGGAAGTAGAGGTAACCAGTTTAGCATCCCTGAGCTGTTAAGACCCATATAAGATTTTTTTTCTAGGTGGTGATTCACATTATCCTATCAATGCATTAGGGGGATTTAAATTCTTAACACCCACCATCACACCAAAGGCAGAACAGACTACTTAATATGAATAACAAGCACCAAAAGAAAAACACTCCACCCCATGTTTCTTCTGCAACTTTAAATTGGACACAAAGAGGAGGAGAGGGGAAGAAAGAGAGCAGAATAACAGTGAATTAATAATGGAGAAACCTGATTAGAATATAATTTGTCCTCATTAGCACAGCATTCCTGACATAAGGCCGCTCCTTGAATCCTGTTTACTTTGAAACTCCAAAGAAAGAAAACCTATATAGTTGTTAACACTCGGCTTTTCAAGGATAGCTCCGTAATGAGGGTGGAGTGTATATGAGTCGGTTGGTTCTTTACCATCAGAGAACACTGAAAACACATCTGTGCAGTGAAGCATTATTGGGCCTTTCAAACAACCTCTGTGGCCGCTGCCTATAAATCTCTTCCCCTGTCATGTTTAACTAAAACCCAATACCCATTCAACATGAAATCCATCAATGTTATACAGAAAACAATGACAAAGTACTCTCCTTTGTGTCAGGAAAAACAAATAATTCTGCAGGAAAAAGAGGGAAACCTTTTTTGGCAAGATTCTGCAAGGATATGGGGACAGCAAGTAGCAGCTTTCTTTTAAAGCAACACATACTCAGCTACAAGAAAAAATAAATAAATCAAGGACAAGTCTATATGGGGTATTAGAATGACTGTTCAAAATGATACATAATGCATCAGAATAATCTATCTGCTGAGGCATTTTATCTGAAGTGTGTCTGTCATGAGGACAAAGTCAGCTTACACCATCCAGATGCCTGAGTCTCTTGATGCAAAATTGGTTTTGCATTTTGAAGCAAAAATACGTATTAATTACAAATCCTTTCTTCTACTGCTTCTTAGCTGATGGAAGCCAAACGCACATATGTGTATCTACACTCATACAGAATGAGCTCAGTGTGTGGATTTAGCCATTTCCTACTCTCCTAACTTAAAATCAAAAGAGGGAGAAGAACAAAAAAAAAAAAACAACAGGGAATGAGGACTGAAGACAATCGGCAGAGGGCAAAGATATCTTACATGAGGATTAACTATCGAGTGAATCCTGATTGCAAGAGATTCTAGGAAGCCAGTGCTGATTGGAAAGGATGTCGGCATCTCCAGACAGATGTGCTAGAACAGCTGGCCATGAGTGGCAGAAAGTAAACCAGAGAGCTAAGGCATCCGGAATCTAGCCTAAACCCTTAGACGTACTGGGAAAATATCACTTTAAAGTAATGTATCCTACGCCATGTAAATAAGGAAGATGTATTTGATAATAGTTTATCAACCAAGTTTCACCTACTGCACATGAGCCTAAAATAAAAGCAACTCCCTGACAGCCTGTCTGGCACAAAGATGGATACCTGCATCGCACCGAACCTCTTCAACTCACCTCTAGGTGCAACACTTAATGTTGCCTCTGTCTTTTAAGTATCCCATTAATGTAAAGACATTAGCCACTGAACTTAATTAACAAAATCAATCATAATTAATTCTTTCAATGTTCTCAGAGTTATCACAGACATTTCCTTCAGAGTTTTACTGTAATTTGCTATTAATGGAGAGCCAAAATAGTCAAATGATTTAGAATATATATAGAATAATGTAGACCCACTGTAGATATTAAGATGGCATTTTCATTGAGGAGGTGACAGAAGCATCATAAAGCAAAAAGTGCAGAGCTTGGATGGTTTATCACTGTCAGAAAACCTGAGTGCGTGTTTCATCTGCTCAGTTTCAAGGTATGTTACTCTCATTACATTAAGACTCAGAACCACATGGTTCTTTTGAACAAGGAACTTTCCTTACATGACTCAGGCCTTTGTTTTAAATGCCGCATGTAATGCATGTGGTGAAGAAACTGGCTTCCCTTCACTAAAACAGAGCATCTTCCACAGACATTCCTTCTGTGGACAGACGCAAAAACTGCTGCGTACCCTCAAACACTGATGTCCCTGAGGTTGTCCTTTGTGAAGGACTGACCATTCACCACTTCATGCTTAATCTCTGATTTTCCCACTTTCCCAGCAATCACACTTACTTACGGCACACTGTACAGTGAAAATTTAGTCTCAGTTTTAACTAAAAAAAAAAAAAAAATTGAAACTGGTGACCAGCCACAGTTCTCCTCAGATGATAGGATATAGTTTCTTCTGAGACTATATGTTCATCTTAAAATGACAAAAGAGTGACATTTGACTGTGAAGTACATTTTTTCCTCTGAAAGGTCTCTAAGGCTGGACACCACGTAGCTCAGCTTCTAGCCTTCCATCTAACCTGCCTCCTGTTATGACGGCAGAATTAATTTCATTTTTCTAAAACCATCCCTGATTGATTAGCTTTGAATTGTGCCCTTGCAACTTTCCTGCAGAAAATTTCATAAGTTCTTTCAGCTGATTGTCACATTTCAAAATTCTACCTATGAGGAGATAGGATGACTTTGCTCCTGTTTTGAATGGGACGCACTTCAGTTAGTGGTACTGAAATCAGAATGTATGCTGAGAGTTATAAGATGTTACTTAGGAAGTGTACGAAATAAGAAGGGTAATTTGAGTGCATGGCTATCTACTTGATGAGACACACTGTGTGTTTAAACACTTACGTATGTGAACAGACATTCAAACACAGTCATTTTAAAAGGTTTACTTAAGAGTTAAACTAACATGCTTAAGCTAGATTTCTGTTTTTGTTGTTGTTTTTTACCAGAAGAGTAATCATTTCTATAACACATTTTTCCAAATGAGTTAGAAAACAGATTAATTTTCTTAAACACTGAGTACTAGGAGCTGAACTTTAGAAGAGCCTTGTTATGGCACTATACCTTTCGGTTCAGGGTCTAATAAAAGGCCTATTTATTTATGTGTCAGATCAGGCAATCAGGACAATTCTTCGTACCTACTCTTCCGAATGCAAGGAACACCACACGATAGGACTCTGTCCGATATTCCCCCATCAATCAATATAATCCTATAACAGTTCAAACTTAACTCTAGTTACATAAGAGAGCTACTGAATTAGATAAACTCAATCATCAGTGGTGATAAAATGATTATTTAATTACTGTCAGCTGTGCTTCCAATATCACAGAGAGGAAATCCAAGAACATAGACAGTCAATGGTAATTTATTAATCAATTAAGCAGTACTGCGTGGGTAAGCATAATTTGCACAATAAAGATTGAATTAAATGCTTAAGTAAAAGGAGTGCCTTTTGTAACATTAAAGGTTGTGACTTAATACAGCAAAGGATTGAATATTCAAAAGTTAATGCTGTACTTTCTAACCATAGTATGAAGAAAAACAAAAGGCTGACTGAGCTGGAGAGGATGGGACTGACGCTGCTTACAGAGCAGCAGCTGAAGTACAGCGATAGCTTCGGTGTCTTCTAAGCTGTATTTCCTACACTTACGTTGATAAAAGATCTGTATCCGGCTCAACGTGTTTGTTTTGTGCTGACAGTTGAGGCCATTTCTGATACTTACTGAGGAGTTATTTTAACAGTAATATGATTTTAACCTGCAAACAGGTAAGACTCCCATCATACACCACAAATCACATTGTGATCCTCAGAGGGCTTTGATATTTGCTTTCATTTTTATAGAGCAGCATTGCATTTACAAACTTCCTTCTTTTTAAGTGTTTTACTTATGCAATTACCCTTCCAAGGTCTTCTGAATCCATCTTTGGATCTCATTTGGTTCAGAGAGACTACCAATTAATTACTTTCATGTCCTACAGATATGGAGTGGATGGGTGATTTCTGCACTTCTGCTAATTTGATTTCTTAATTACTGAACAAATGCAAATTACTCCACTTAAAATCAAGGCTCCCTTCAGCTTGGGTCTAACAGAAACCACAAAGAATAGGAAAGACAAAACAAAGCTTGAAAAGGCTGGTATAACTGAAATAAACTTTCATGGCCCACAACTAAACAAGACAGACCTAAATCGGGATCTCCTATTGTCAATTTTAGGGTCTCACCAATGGATTATAACCATGTCTCACCCAAAGCTTCACTCACTACAGGAACCTTCATGCTTCTAGAGAGACTATAGGTAAATACTTGAAAGATACTCCAAGAGCCCACAACAGAAACCTACAGACTGTACATAACAAATAGATTATTTTCCTTCACCGTTCCCATGAGAAATGCTCACCTCTACCTGTTTATACAGCATCTGCTTACTGTGTAACCTTCTGAATACTGATGTTGTAAAACATGTTACGTGACAAGTTTGGTGTATATTCTCAAGTTACAACTACATCTAAAACAAGTTTTTGTGAGATGGCTGAAGTGTAATTTAGCAATCACAGAACATCTCTGGGACATGAGAAATTCCAAGTCTATTCTCATCTCTGTTACCAGGTTGAAGAAAGAAAGGCAGTTTCTGCCTTTCTTTGCCCACGTTACCTCTCTGCTAGAAGTGCAAAGCTCTCAAAGCCAAATGGTACTGGGAAAACAATTTTGCACTTTTAACACATGGAGATCCTCAGAAGCTCTTTGAGAACAGCTGGAGGGAATGATCCAACATTGGTAGAAAATGGTCATCAGTCTATTCTGCACAAGATTCAGGAAGATCTTTTGGGTAATTCTTACAGAGGAAGCAAAGCAAAAGCTAATCCATTAGTTGAACTTCTGTTTAAGTTTTTAAATTCATTTTAAACAGAAATTTGTGACAGGGAATGTAAGGCACGCCCAATATACATGGAACTTCAAAAATGGTGTACAAAACCTTGGTGAGTGAAACTTGGCTTCCAGCCATTCTACCATCCTAAACTATCTCCACTTCCTCTCTTTCTTAAGCTCGATTTTGATCTCCCTGGTGCTACTGCATTAAATGTGGTCACTATGAAGTAACTTTAGATTTAAAATAGTGAAAAAAAAAGAGCAAAATTACGTCTAGTCAGATTCTCGCAAGATATTATCATTACAGGCCTTTTCTAACATCCATCCTCTCTGCCTGATGATCTTTCACTTTATCTTGTTTATCTAAAACCAATACCTATTCAAACTCCAATCAATCAATGTTACATACAGAATAATGGAAAAAGACATCCAATTTTCTTGTTTAACAACTTGTTCAACACCTATTTCTTTCAGAGATCATTCAGCACCCATTCATCCTTACTTCATAGTTACCAGGCTTTTGAATTTAAAAGAAATGGATGAAAATTTACTAGAAAAAGGCAATAGTATGGCCACCACGTTCAACGTTGTTGGGAGTGGTGGCCATGACAGCACCTCTGACACTGTGAGAACCTCAGTTATCTGACTGTCACTGTAACACTCAAGCACCAGGCTTGCTTTGGCTACAGTGGGCTAGTGTGACATCTGCCACTCCATCAACTCTGCGTAATAATGGAATTAACAGAAACTGTAAGAGAGCCCAGGACACTTACAAACTAAGCAAAAAGCAAAGCTCTGATATTGCTCTCCTGCAACCTTGGTAGGAAACGGATGGCAACACGAAAAAGAAAGAGCTGCAACAGAGCAATGAGGGAAGATTCTTTAGTTACAGAGTAAAATGCCATGAAGGAGAAAAGACCCAGTGAAAGCAAATGCAGTCTACAAGGCTTGGTCTAATTCATGCATGCTTTTTTCATATGCCAGGGGCTTGGGAAAATTTTGCAAGTAAATTTTAGTGTTATTTTTTAGGAAAATTAGAGAACATAGACCAAATTTGAACTCACTCAGACATTCCCCTCAATATGAAGGTTTCAATATTGTATCCTCAATCGTAAAATTTGATAATTCTTTCATTATTAAAGCCAGGTCTCAAGGTCTTACAAATGGTATTGCAATTAACAGAACAGCCACCATGCCTTGGAAAATCTCATTATAGAAAAACAAAAACAAGCCAGTCCCCAGCACTGACTCCTTTAAAGTGGCTGCCACCAGCAAAGGAGCTTGGTTATGCATATAAAATAAAAGTACGTACATTTCCTTTCCTCCTTTTCATGGAGGCATTAATACTGTGCTGGAGGCTGATCTGGCTAACAAGTTCTGAGCTAGAAACTGAGGTTACTAATGTCACTGTTAGGATTTTTTTTTATTACTATTGAATCTGATCCCACTTACAGCCAAGCGTGGTGTTTTTTAATAATTTACTCACAAATAAAATGGGTTGAGACTGCAAAAGGAGGGAACGAGAGTTGTGTTTTAAGATAAAAAGTGAACATATTTTGTGACCAGATAACACTTAATTTGCAAATGTGTACTCTAGAACCATATGTTGTCTGATGCAGTCAATGTTCTTTGCCAAGGAGCATTTATATAGCTGATCAAACATTCCTGTTCAATATTTAAAAAGATAGGAAATTCTAAACTGTTACACTACTGCATATGCATAAGAGGCTTCTCTGTCTCTTCCAAGGTGCCCTAATCAATATAATTATTTTCAGTATTTTCATGTTGTGAAAAAACATTGCGTAATGATTCAGTCTATGTTCGGACTTGATCCTCCAAACACTTCCTTGTTGCCAGCACATATAAAATGCTGTGGCAAGCTTGCCCTACATCTTTCCTGGGCTGGCCAAATTCCTCCTGTGAAGAACTGGCCCCATTTGGTCCTTGTACCTGCAATAGTGAAATGGTTGTACATACACGTGATGCTTACACCTAAGTCAAAATGAAGTGGATTTAAATGAATACAGACATAACGTGGAACTGTTGAAATCTCACAAAATCCCATCATCAAGTTGAGAAGAGAGAAAACAATGGATGTCAACAGTTTCATAGGTTTCAAAACCTTTTACAGACTAAAGGAAAATATACTGTAAAAAGAGGATTGCTCTGATTTTGTGTAGCAGTATCTATAATACAATGATATTTTTTAAATGGCTTTCTAGGTCTGACATTATGAAGATTTCAGTCAAGAAACTGAAGAGTTTGCTGTATTGCTGCAATCACCAGAAAATCAGGGGAGTAGAATGTGGCCTGTGCCCTACATATTGAGACACAACAGCCATTTATTTATCCTTGCTTCTTAAAATGATAGTTTTCACTCATGAAAATGTTCATAATTAAGCTTGTGACAGCTTCTGTTATGCAGTTCATCAGCAAGGAGGACATAAAGAACACCGAGGACTCATTACACATAGAACAAACTTAACTCATTAACAGTACTTGGAGTGAGCAATCAGACCATTACTTTTAATGGGATTAGCTTTTTTTGTGTACAAAAGGCAGCACAGCTCAGTCTACTTAAAATCATTTCTGTATTCTAACGAGGTGGGCTACATTCATGGTAACAGGAAAGCGTTCATTCTGGCTTTGCTTTGCATTGTCAGAGAGGCACTGAGCTTTTTAGCAGAAATCAGAACAATAGCTGAGTTACTCTCAGTTTATTTTTGTCATTCTAGTCTGCGCATTTTTCCTTTCTCATTTTAGAAGGCCTTACTTTGATCACCAGTGAGGAACAAGATTAGTTTACTAATTCTGTATTACTGTCAGCGAAGTGGCATAGACTCAGTCCTCCACATTAAAGTGAGAAGAGAATCCTTCGAGGGCTTAAGGATGAAGACTCCCCATGTGCTCCTAAAATCCAGCTAGCCTTATATGTCAACATCGGTATGATATCCCTGAATAAGTGCCTCTGCAGCCACGCAGCATGTTCCCAGCTTGAATAATTAGCCATCACTGCTGCTTGTTAGACCTGCTTATAGTCTGCCAGAGGAAAGTCTCGGTGTTAATGAACCAAAAGAACCGTGAGCTATGGCAGTGGTTCTCCTAAGGTCAGACTACCTCCCCCAAAAAGATGCAAAGGATTGTTCTGTATCCATTGCAATATTACAAAATGTTCTATTTCTAACAAATTTGCAAGAATCACTATCTTTGATGTAGCACAATGGTTTGATTTTAACCTATTGCTAAACACATTTATGAAGTGATCTCAAAGCCAACAATGAAGCCCTGCAACTACGTGGTACACGCAAATAGCTGCTAGCACACACGTCACACTGGACTCTGAAAGGCACTTGCCTTCAAAATCTCTAAAAGACAGAAACATCAGGACACCTGAGCTGTTTCTCTCCTACAAAGTGCTTGGTCTTGAATGGTCAGCATATTACTAAATGAGTAGCATGTAAAAATCATTTACCAATAAAAGGAAAATCTGAAAGGTACCTGAGTGAACACAGGAGTGAAGCCAGGGCATCCAAACCTAGCCAGGCATTAAGTGTATTTAACAGAGAAAGGCTACATAAACAAAGGCATCAAAAGTGTCCCAGCAGCATTCAAGTGCTTTCCAACTCTCACGTGTCTCATCTCAAACATCACTTACGGAAAGACTTTCAACCAAAATTCGATGTTCATGAATAGCAATACTACACAGACATGCTCCACTGTAAGAAAGGCAAACTTCCCTATTTTATGTAATTGTGCCTTCTACCATGCCAAGTACACACAGTTTTCTAAAAATGTCAGTGCCTGTTCTGGATAGAGATAAAATAATAAGTTGCAAGCTAAAAACAATATGTCATCTGCCACAGGAGTTAAAACTGCATCTTCTATCACATAGGTGTTACAGCAGAGCCAATGCATTGTATAACTTCTATCCCAAGGCTTAGCCAGAAGCTCTGGTTTTGGACATCCCCTTCTCTACACCAGAGTTAAAAGTAGGAAGTGGTGGCATTCAGGAACTGAGCAGTAATTGTGTCCAGAATTTCCTTTCTAGCATTATCATCTTGCAAGGTGAAGAACATCATAAATTCTTGCCAAATAAATGTTATTCTGAAACTCACGGGATAGGGCCTGTTTAGTATGAGATCTGAAAACAGCCATTTAATGACTAAATAATAAGTAAATTCGATTCATTTTGGAGTCTGTCTCTAACGAGACTAGATTGCAGTACCCATAAAGGGCCTAAGGTGGAATTGTTTTTGGAAAAGATCTCCGTTCACAGAATGAAAGACTTCAGAGCTCACTGCAGAGACAAGATACCAATAGAGACATTATTAACATCACTGACATACACACAAAGGAAGCCAGAGGCTCAGAGCTCTGCCTCTGTGTGGTTAAAAATGTAAGCACTTAGCAGGGAACGAAAATTACACTGGCCCAAGGTCCAGGACTTGCCATATTCAGTCTTGGAGTGGTGCCAAAATAAGCATTGCTAGACGAGATGATCAGTGAGAGCGAGATTTGAAATGTGATAACATCAGGATTGAAAGCTAACTTTTGTAAGACACTGAGGCTGTAAACAGAACAGAGAATTTCTAAAGGCAAGAGTTCGCTGCCAGAGCTGATAGACCAGATGAACAGTTCATGCAAATCTTATCGTGCTTTACTGCATCCTTCGGGTCAGCAGTATGAACGAATTTAGGGAAAATGATGTGAGTGAATTTCTGTTTTGACTTTTTTAATTTCCATTGTAAATAGGCTATATTTCTTACCTGTTCTAACTATTCCCTCATTCCTGAGTGTGGAGGTCATATATTTTATAGCTACATCAAACAGAATCAACAGTAAAGATACTGAATTTGAATGTGTTTGCATTAGTGAGTTGGAAGTGACTTTGTTTTGATGACTGGGACACAGATGCTTGTGGATTATCTTGCAATCATTTATGGTAACATAAATATACTGTGTTTTGAGAACATTGGTCTCCTCCCTCAGATGAGAGGGTCTGAAATACCAGTCTCTCCCTCTCTTCTTGAACCACGTTCTTTCTAGTAAGATGAAACGTACAGCAAAGAAAGGACTGAGAGTACTTCAGACCTAAAATAAGGACAACTCATGGATGAAAAGGCATGCAGGCAGAAAAGGAAGATAAATTTGAGTTTCTGCACCCTGTAAGTATGTTCAGGAACCACTAACACCTAGTCTATCTGATAATGAGACATTCTCTAATATTTCCTCCTTCTCCAATTAAAAAAAAAAAAAAAAGTGGAAATCATTTTAAATTGAGTCTGTTCTGAAAAAATGTAACTTAAGACTGTCTGGAGCACATCTTCCAAACAGAACCCTGCTGAGGGTACAGATGGAGACACATGAATCCTAATGGGATTTCGGTGTGTTGCAGAGTTCCTCCTTCCAAAGTATCTCCAAAATTTCTGTTTTGTCACTTAGAGTAATGACTTTTGAAAATCTAGATCATCTATTACAAATAAGTAGGGTGCTCTCCACATTTTTATGCCCTTGGTTTAATGGCCTAGAGAGTATTTAAAAGAAATAAACAAGGCTATTCAGTACAGATGTTAAAAGATGTAGGAAATATGCAAAGGGTTAACATAATTAAATAGAAAGATATATGTTTTAACAGAGTTGTGCTTTAAAATTACTTCTCATTTATCCACTTACGAGGCATGTATGGAGGTAAAATGATCAGTGGTAATGTGCAACAGAAAGATATATACTTTTTTAATTGTAGCCAAGAGGAAAAAAACAGCATGGAATAACTTAATCGTTGCTAATTATAATATCACTGAGGTAATTACAATAGATTTTGATTGTCTCATTTTCACACCAGAGGAGGGCACAATACTGGCTTTTCTCTTAATACATATTTGTTTTTTAGAGAAGAGCTGACAATTACACTAATTGTAGTCACAGCATGAAACTTTGTTTTTAAAGAAAAATTTGTCTACATGTCACAGAGAATAAACTCATCCTTTCTGTTCTGTTAGGTGCAAATTAAAGACATATTAATTGCTTTGTTCACTGCAACAGTATAGAAATCTTCTCATGTAAGCACAACTAATTCTGTCAGAGCCACATCACTTAAAGGCTGCAACTCCCAAAATGAATGTAGCTGAACAAACTACCACTTCTTGGTAGTAAATACGGATGATTTGGAACAGAGTATTTTCATCTGGAGGTCAACAGTTGGCTTCTCTGCTGTGGGATCCACTCAGACAAAGTAGTAGGGACCAAGAAAACTGGATCAGACTCACAAGTCTAGTCGGGTGTAATCTTCTCCAAATTCATCTGGATTCTATCTGTTCCCAAATTGTATCAGAATTTTCTAGTGACCACATATTAGATGCTCCAGAGGCAGATACAGAAATGCAAGGGTACACAGTACCAGGTGCAGTCCTGACCTGCATGTAGGAAGGGGATATACCCATCTCTGATAGTGTTGTCACATCATATGCACCATGAAGAACTACCAAAGGAAAACAGTCCTTCTAACTCACCCTATCAAAAGTCTGTACTTGATAAGAAGCATAGGCTATTTATCTTTGGTGATACTCTCATCCTCCTAAAAAAGATTAAGTTATAAGCTGTAGTTCAGCCTTACCAACATATCCGTATTCCCTACAAAGTTTGGTTTATCATACTCTCTTATTTATATCAGCAATGCATTAAGCCTTCCATTATGTCTTTGAAGCTGGGGACCGGGTGGCAGTGCTCTGAGGATTTCAATCCATTATGCCTCATACTTGTTTAAGCAAAGCTGTGATACTTGCTCTGCCAGCCTGAGCAAACTGCAAATACTGCTGATGAGCAAGATCAGAGACACATTGCACATGCACAGACTCACTTTGCCAGCTCTATATAACTACTTCTTGCCATCGAGAACTATGCTACAGATCACCTGAACACAACACACAGACTGGTGGCTACAGACTACCAGACAATTCAAGAGATGATAAAGAGTTCAAATCTATGCAATGTTGAGGTTTGTGCTGCTTTTCTTCTAAGAAAGTAGAGAAGTGTATTGTAAAAAAAAAGACACGACACAATCTTCAAAGTACGTGTTAAAAGACTTAACTGGACCAGATTCGTCAACCTGCTGCACAGCCAGGTCCTGAGGACCTAAAATATGATTGTAAATGATATTTTCAGTTTTCAGAGTCAAACAAGGAAGACAGTTTCCAACCAACAGAAGCCTTACATTTTAATCTAACAACTCGTATGAATTACAAAACACTAACACATTTCTCTTTTCAAAAACAAAGCAAAAAAAAACCATTTATCTTTTAATCAAGGCATCTAAAATATATATGACAAAGCCACTGCAAAGATATCTTGTTACACTGCTCCAAATGTGTGCTGCAGCAGTCATTTTCCAATTGCACAAGGCTCTCATACAAAAAAAAAAAAAAAAAAGAAAAACCAGTAGATTTTTTCTTTAAGAAACCTCTACCTGTATCACAGGAATTCATGTTTGATTTTTATGTCTATGTTACATGCATATTTGCCACCAAAGACAAGCTAAAAGCAAAGAGTAGCTACAGATTTTACATACCAAGTTAATTAGCAATTCTTACCAAACAGAGTGTATCTTTTCTTCTCAGGGTTCAGCTTAGTCTCGATTAGACATATTTACGGGAAAAGTCAATGGATAAGACATTAGAGGCCAACCTCAAAGTCAGAATAAAGCAACCATAGACCTTAGAGAAGTGCTTTATTAGCCAAGAATTGGTTGGTTATTGATCTCGGTCTATGTCTCTGGTCACAATAGCACTTACCCTAATTTTTCTAGTGTAAATATAAGTAAATTTGAATGGGTGTTGTTGAAAACAATCTGTAAATCTACATTTTGTGGTTTATGTTGTAATTGTAGTTACGGGAAGGTTCAATATCTGGAGCATGGTAAGGAGACAAGGCTGTGGCATGGCAACCTCATCTCTGCAAATATGTCCTGAAGCACTTTCTCAGAGGTTATTAAAATGACTAGAGCTATCACTCAGCTTAGAAGCAGAGAAACCACATGGGTACTCATAAGAAAGGAACTTTGAAAAAAACACTGTAAAGAGAAACGTTACACATTTAACTTCAGCTTTTCTTTTCACTGAGGTCAACCAGATAATTAAGAAAAACAGATATGCACAGTTTTTTTACTTTTCTGCAGACAAACATTAATAAATGACTGCTTGCCTCAGCACTACCTTGCTCTCGTTCCTATATTGTACCTTTTTTATTTAATTTCATCTTTAAGATTTATTTTAAGATCACTTTCAATTTACTTCATGGCCTACTGCATGAGACCTCCCTCCTATTTGTTCTACTGGGAACACCTGTCTTTATAATATTGCTATAAGGTTAATGAGGGTTAATGGCTATTGTATTTCAAATTGATACTAGCAAGCAAATTTCAAGTGGAAATAGCAAAAAACGTAATAGCTGTGTCTGCTGTAGCACTTGTCTCCATTTAAATTAACACTGAATGGACTATAACCTTGCATTGCCTAAAAAATGGCAGGCATACTGCAGTATGCATCTGGAATTGCCACTGTTGCTAAGTGTTATTTCCTTCCAAACTTACATTCATTACTCAGCATCAGTAATGTTTTCATTCACTTCACATACTAGGAGGGAGGCAAAAGACTGTTCCTCTGCCTGCAGTTTAGCCTACCAGAGGAAGCCAAATAAAAAAGGGCAATGGAGCTTTAACTGTGTTATTTCACACCCTGACAGCAGAAAAAGAGAAGTACTCTCCAGCTCTGGAGCTGACCTGCAACATCCCTTTTCCTTGGAGCAAGAGAGATGTGCAACCAAAATCAGAAGTCTGAGTCTACTCCTTATTTAAAACATGAACAGAAACAACAAATTACCACTCCACTGAACACCACCGCTACTCACCTGGTCTGGACAAAATTAAATCCTGTCTGAAATAGCTCTGTTTTCTAAATCAATTCTATCTGTTTAGTTGACATATATGTCACATCCTAATCAGCTCAGTGGTCTGTTTTCTATTTTCGTGCTATCCTTTCTAAAGTGACTTGATAGTTTCCATCCTACCCACGACTGTGATGTTCCACAGAAAGTTCTGTTTAGCTGGGTGCTGGATGTGAAGAAGACAGGGTTTGGTTTTCCCAGCAGTTAGTAGTGGGACCTGAAAATCCAAATTTACTTCAGTGAAAACATAATGCTCTTCCTGAGTTCAATTCAAAATTTGTTGGCACTGCCTGAGTGCTTTCCTGCCAAGGTCATCTGTCTCAAATACAACTACAAATTAAAAGGTTTTTTTTACAGGTGATCTGATATCATATTGATGAGCAATGGAGAGACCACCCAGACAATGTCACACTAGTGCCAGAAAAGAGCCAGAAGCCAGCCTGCTTTCCATGCTAAATATGAAACAGCCTTATTCCCACCTGCTTCCACATAAACGTACTAGAAACTACCAGCAGTGGCTGAAGTGGCTCAGACTTGCACGTGCATCATTCTCATATCACCATAAAAAAAAATACTGGCTTAACTTTATAAAATCCTACAGAAGTTATGCAATGCTATCAGCATTGTTTTCAGTCATTTGTTCATTTCTGCGAATGAGCTCTTCATTCCTCATCAACAGGCTATGCAGAATTTTAGACTCTAAAGTAAGAAACAACTTTTCAGTAACATCCACAGACTATAAATAACACTGCAATGAAAAGCTGCCACAGTCCAGGGTATATGAGTACAATTCCAACATCGTGTTTGTTTAAAAAAAAAAAAGCAACGTAATGTGGGGACTACACATTAAACAATTCTCAAGGCCTTTCTAATTAAGCACTTTCTTCTGCATTTCCATGCTATGAATGCTTCAATGTAAGAGCTGGTTTAAGAGATCCCCACCCCATCCTCCCTCTGCTGCCATTCTTCACGCTCCCCAGTAACTCCCACACTTATGCTAAAGGAATCTATCATAAGATGTCATTTGAAAAAAAAAAAAAAAAAAACAATGAAGAGATCATTTCACAGATCTGTACTGTGCATTGGCCCCAAAAGATCTAAATTTGCCCAGATAAGAACAGTGATTTATACCAGCTTTGCCATCAAAGGATTTGCAATGTGGAACCACACCTTACACAAATTTAGAGCTGAAGTAATTAGCAGCTGTTGTGGAGCTCAGCTAAAACACTTTGTAACTTCACTGATCATCATTATTATTGTTCCTCTGTATCTTCTAGTGTAGTGAAAAACCATCTGGTCTTGAGCATTGTTAATGCCAGTGAAACCAAGAGGAGTGAAGAGGCCTTAATATCTCACAAATGGGGCTGTTAGTATCCAGAGTATGCTACTACACTGCGTCACTGGTGGATATTGTTGACAAGTCACAAAATAGTATTTATATTTATTCATGCAATGCAAAGGCAGAACTCCTTCTCTGTCTGCATCTCTAATGACTGCTAGGAGACTATGGATGAGAATAATCACAAAACCTGAATGGAGATAATAAAACCAATAGTGTTCAAGTGCTGAAACAAAGAGAATCCCCAGTGGGGCAGTGATCTTCTGAATGACTCAAGTAGTACTGCACAAGCCTTTGAATTTCACTTTGACGTTTAAATGAAGAAAGGGAGAGAAAAGCACAGACCAATTTCATTGATTGGTGTAACTCAGGAATCTAACATAAAAGCATTGGGATGACTCACAATACATACAACATCTGAAACCAAACTCTATTCTCTTCTATTCCCATTTCATTAAAATAACCTCCTATTTTCTTCTGTTATAACACTGTATAAATCATGTGTATTCTGGTTTGAAAAATCCCATGCAGGGGGTTCAAACAGAGCTTTCTTTATTGCGTTTCATTCGGGAGGGGAGCTACAGTGTATAATGCACCTTAAAAAAAAAACAATGTGTTTTCAGCTGAGAATTTGCCATGATTAGATTTTTGAAAGCTCACAAATGCAGCTTCCTCCTCCAAAAAAACCCAAAAATTCAGCCAAAATGTACCATCAAAAGTGAGGCACGTACAGGGCACAGGAGAGGCTGAGAACATCTGACCCATGGGCTGCAGTGCGAAGCCTCGTGAGGCAGTTCTGCCTGTTACCCAGAGCCATGTTCCAGCAAGCCATGCTCCAGGAGCACAGTACAGAAAAGTAATTTCCGGGCTGATGATCCATTTGAAAGTGAGTGCATTGCTCTACCTTAAGGAAGATCCAGATCATGAAACCGTTGCAGCAATTATCTTTGCTTTATTTTTTAACTGATAACCTTCACCATTAAAATTAATGCCAGTGTAAAGTCGAAACAGTACAATTAATACAGCTCTAATTGATGCTGTAAGTAGACAAAATCTCACTATGAATACAATCAATTCTGTGCAGATCCTGTTGCTTATTGACTATTCGGTTCACTGAGGATAGTGCTTTTTAGCATCATTTTTATTATTTTTCAGCAGTGATGCCACCATATAGGTCTGTGGCCTGAGGGTATTTGGCCATTTCACTTAGATTTCCTATGACTTTCCCAACATGCAGCGCCAAGATAGGAGGATGCTGTTAGTGCACAGCCCCCTTGGGTAGCTATGAAACTTGAATTGCTGCACTTAAGGAAGACCATCAGAATGGTTGGCCTCCTAGACACCATGGCTCCGGTTCCATCTACAGAACTTTAAGTGCCACTTGCTAAAAGTATGGAAAAAAAAAAAACAAAACATATCCTGTCTTTGTGTATAGAAAACATCACTTTAATGTTCTGTAAGAGCATCTGTAGGCAGGGCTAGGACAAACAGGAGTATTTTTCAGTCAAGAGCCTATTTTTTACACTTGTATGAAAAGCGATCAATTTTACAGATGGACTGACTGAATTTTAAAATTTGTTGTAAAAGCTTGTCTGCAACTTAGCTCATCTCTGCAAATGAAATTACCTCAGGGTGTTTTTTATGTTTAAAATATTTTAGAGAAATCAATAGTCTGCAAGTGATTTCTCTTTGCTAAGATGTACCTGTAGAACTGTGCAAAGTTTGCTACTGATCCCTGCTGCACAAGAAACTGACAGAATGCAGAAGGGAGCAGGAATCCCTACCACACTTCTCCTGAAGGCTTGCTGTTATTGAGCAAGCCTTGAGAATACCTCGGCATGTCCACTGCACCAAACCTCACAGAAAACAGTAATCTCTTAAACTTGTATTGGAATTGTATAATAGTAACTGGGACAAAGGATTTCTGTTGGTCCCTTGAATTATATCGCTAAAGAGGATGGAACACACTTCGAATGTAATCTGATCAAAATGCACCAGTACAAACTAGCATTCTTCATTTTGAGTTCTTCTTTCCTTAAGAAAAGCATCAAAATGCCAGCAAACTATTTTGAGCCCTCCTAACAACTCAGGCACATTTTCAGAGGTGGCAGGACCTTAGCAGATGTCTTCAGCTGAGCATCCCCCGGAGACACAGGGTTGGGAAACCACAAGAATGGGCTCACTCTTGAAATTTCCCAGTTCTCATTATTACTGAAACTTCAGAAGGTATAACAAAAACAATCGCAGCTATTACTGTGATGGATAAATATATGGTACTCGTCACTATAGCATCTAGCTGCCTGTACTGAAATCTGAATTGTCCTAACGAGATTGAAAATAAACCAGCCTTCCTGATACTGGCTGCAGGGAGAACAAGTTCTTAGAGCTCAACTGATGATTAGACTCACATTTAAGTGTATATACACTGGGAGTCAATTTCAAAGGCGTAGTCTTGCTAATGAGATTGCCCTGCTTCCAGCATCTGCAAAGCTGTACCCTCAGGTAGCGAGCAGTTGCTTTCCAGATGAGCACAGGTTACCTGGTGGAATGGAAATGGTCTAAGGCTCTTATGAAAGCATCAGGCAATCATTAATAACCACGAACACTCATGCTCGTCATCTAAAAGACGATGCCTTCAGCAGAAAACAGGCTTCTTGTGTTCTGGGCTACTGCTGAGGCAAAGAAAACTATTACCAAGTGACTCAACTAAGCTACTATTATCTCTTCTGCATTTTTAAAATATTCTCTTGAAGAACTGAGCTTGTCAGTGCCGCTCAGACTGTGAGGTCTGAGATGCCTGATTGTGGCACACTGTGATATGGCTACAGAGTAACAACATATTTGATGTTTGATATCCGTGTTTATTTGTTTTTTTAAACCATGATCTCTGTGCACAACACTTAGCAGACATAACTGCTTGTCCTAAGTCTTCATTAATTAAAAGAATCCTTAAGCATAAAACTTCAGCTTTCTACCGCACAGCAACAACAGGAGCACTTTAGCAAGCAGAAAGTATCTGTCTTAGTCGGCCTTCTCAGATCTTGTACTCCTTCTTTAGTTCCATTTTTCAACTATTCCATGATCCAGTTAACCAACTTGCTAACATATCTTCAATTAGCACATGCTTAATTAACAATGTTATTTATTAATGTCTGTGGACCTCTTAGTTTTAACACTTATTTTCAATATTACTCATATATATAACTTTGACAAAATGCATCCATGAAACACATTAGAAGTTGACAGTGCCTTTTACGATCTTCTGCCTCTGAACAATAAGCTGATAATCAGAAAGAATGAATCTTTTGGAGCCGTGCAAATGTGCACACACTTCAAGAGCTAGACAAATCTGAAAACTTAAGGACACAAAGTCAGATCTTCAGCTGGTACAAATCAACACAGTCCCCTCATTTACACTGGCTAAGGATTTGATCCTTAAAATCTTTTCCTGACATGTTTGATAAAGAAAGAACATTACATTTCACTTTATAATTGGACCTTATAGTTAAAAATAGCCAGATTCTTTCCTGATTAAAGAGACAGGAAGATATAAACCAGATTTATTGTCTATTAGATTTTATGTTCCATTTTCTCTTGTCGCAAGAGAAGTAATTTTGTGTATATATCCTGTCCAGCACAAAATCATTTGTTCCCTCAAATACGCTAATTCAAGCATACATGCACAGATCCATATCAATAAGCCACACCTCCCCCATTCATATAGCTATGGCTCCCATCTAACGTGTTTCTATGCTCTGGATTTGCACTGTTCTGAAGTTCTGTCTGAAGTGATCTCCACTCTTTCCCAATAAAGTCATAAGTCAACCATAAAATACTTGGGGATTTTAACCATTAGAATTGGTTAAAATAATTAACAGCAGCATATTATTTGAAGTAATTTTAAAAAAGAATTGCTTTCATTAATATCCAAAGATGTATTTTCTTTACATTTTTGGGATAAAAATTCCATTTTTAGTGCACGTGAGGATGAACCCCATCCAGCTTTATAAATAATGACAGAGTGAATTGCAAGTTGGTCTTAACAAACACGTTCTGAAATACACTGCCCCACTACTCACTCAGCCCTCAGTGCAAGTGCTAGGCAGTGGCAGGCAGCAGCAGCCTTGCCTAGCAATCTCTGTAATTAAACATTCAAACACAGACATGCATTTCTGCAAATGGGCCCCCCAACTTCCCTTTTTTGAACACTTTCTTCAGAAGGAAATCTCACACAGCTGTTGTAAGAACACTACATGGCATCTGCAAAATGTCTATTGTACAGGCCAGGGTGAGAAAACAGCCTCAAACACCAACAAGCTGGATCTGACCACTAATTGAAGCCATTGTTTAGGAAAATTACTCGCGTGTGGTCTAACAACTCATATGAAATCAGTGATTGCTGCAAATGAAAAAGCAGAATTATATACCATCTCCCATCCCCCATCTCTCCCAAAAGGAGTCATGCTAGAAACAAACATTTACCATCACACACAAACGCAGTGCTGGCTTACACTGTGTATTTTCTATGTTTTTTAACCGCATCAGATGCCAAATAAACTGAGTTACTGATATGGTCAACAAATACTAAATAGAATTTTTCTAGTCTGCAAGAAAACCAGGAATGTGTCCCTCGTTTCTGTTTTCCATCCAGTAGTTTTAAATAGAATAAGCCATTTCTAGCTTACTGCCTATCTTACACCTTATTTACACTGAATTTTTATCTCCCAGTGCATCTTATTTTTTGTTGGCATTCCCCACCATGCAGTTTACATGGTGATGAAGAAATAGCCTTGCAGGCATTGAAAAAGAGATACAACATGTTAAGACATAATTCCCTGCAGGGCATTCGAGGCTGAATTTGCTGTCACAATGAGTCCAAGCTTCCATAACTATCCGTGTTTTATGTGGATTTGAAACATAAAATTAGATTCATCTTAATCTTCTGAAACAGCAATCTTCCCATGAAAGCTGAGAGACAACAGCATATGAAAATGGTAAAAGAGAGAGAGAGGGCAGAACGGAGACAAGAACTGAATAATATGAGATGCCACACTCTTCTAGTAAAGGAAGTAAAGTTTCCTTATGGGTAATAATATATCATGAAAACTTTGCTGAAAGGGATTGAGTTCCTGCCAAATTTCTTGTTTACATACAAGTGATCTCTGCCGAGGCTTCTCAGCGAGCCAAGTATGCAAGAGTACTGAGGAAGCCAGCACTAGAATAGAAGTCACTACTGTTCAGAGGAACATTTGTGACACAGTGCATTTCGTAAGATCTGATTTATGGATATGGCCTCCATTCACCTAGACAGGGACACAGAGCATCAACCCAAGAGAGCTAAAGTTCAAAACAATAAATCTCAAGTTTCCTTGGTCAGTCCAAGAGCAGAGCTTAAGGAATATACTGCCCTAGTTTCCTGGGACCAGACTTTGCAGCTGGAGCAACTTCAAGGTTTTTTTTGTTGGATTTTTTGTTTTTTCCTGAAACGCTTCCGATAGGTAGCTTGCTATACTGCTTTACTGCCTTTGTGTTACTCACAAAAAAATCTGTTTTTAAAAAAATGTTCTCTGGAGTCAAATGCTGCTTTTTTCCTTTGTTCACGTTTTAAATGCTGAGAAGAATATATTACTGCCTGCAACTAACAGAAAGCACAGAACCTCAACATGAGAGAAAAAAAAGTGTTTTTGTTTGATGATTCAAACTGACAGAGGAAACATGCAAATTGAAATCTTCTTAAAATTACGTGGAATTAGAATGCAATTCTTTTTATATTTAATTTAAATCACATGAAGGTTCTTCTTTTACTGCCATTACTTCAGACTTTTGCCAGCACGAGTACACAGTTTTCACTGTCATCTCAGAATCAGTGAAACAAATAGGAAAAAGTTTTCAAAGACTTTCAAATTCATTCATTTTCCTGTTTCATTCACCCGCCTCACTGTTATTAAAAAACACCAAATATTCTGCACACTCGTAGTAATCAGTTACTGATTTGCACTTTTCAATCATTCATTGTTCTAGATTTTAAAAGAGAGAAGCATCAGGACATAACAACACAGATAGTAGGACACACTAAATAATAAGAATTTTCACAGCTATCAGGTTAGCTGGATTATACATCTTTTCAGCAATGCAGTCCTAAAAATCTGTCAGCTTTCACTGATTGATGGGCATCATCATTCTTGCAACATATATTTCTACCTAATTAAGAACACTTCTGCCAAATGTAGTACCTTATTTGGCCTAACTTATTTTCCTGCAAACAATGCAGATAAAGTTATTTTCCAAAGCTTTTTATACAGATAGGTAAATAAAAGGCACTTTAGTGCCAGAAAAGGCACTTCAGTTCTTGACTTTCAGTAGAAATAGCTTGTGTGGAATTGAAAATCAATGAAAATGTTTTGTTGATTGGATTTACTGAGCCTGATTCTGACCATATCCCCAGCTGTGGCTCCCCAGATGAGGCTGCAGCGACAGGGACAAGATGTGAACATACAACACTTCTTGCCACGAGCCCACTCTCAGTACATAGCTCTGACACAAAAGATTGCCATCTACTTGAGAATCCAATTCCTGCTCTCCTGGTGTGATACCTGCAGCAAATATTCACACTCGCTACTGTGCTGTCTTATGTCCATTCCCTCAGGTAAGACCCTAGTAAATAACAGGCTTCCTGCAGAGGGACTGTGAGGTGACAACCCTTTTCCTGCTTCACCAAATACATTCTTTCATTATTACTAAAGTTCTTGTACTGCAGTAACCCCTCAAACTCCACTACAGAAGTCATTTGGAGTGTCAGTAGCCACGTTCCTGAAACTATCTTACCTTCCTCCACTACTATCAATCAAGTCCTTATGAGGCAGTGCACTGCAGGTCAGGGAGTCCTAGCTACCTTCTCTGCCACATTTCTCACACGAATCCTAGAGCATAAGGGACAGGGAGAGACAATATGCTTCTCCATATGAAAGCTCTCAACTGCGAAATGGAGCTGATGAAAGCAGAAGCAAAAAAAAAAAAAGAAAAAAAAGTAATTTTTTTAGAATAAAAAAATTAAAAATTAACTCAGCTCATTGACTAAATTAGGAATAATTGGTCGAGTAGTACATATTCATAAAACACACAGAGGCACTGCTGTAGGTAATAAGTTCTGCTGACTTTCTCCTAGCTATTGACTTGATGCTCCCTGTATGTAAGTTCTGCAACCTCACATCCAAAATTTTGATGAAACACAGGACTCTATTATTAGGTGCTGCTATGCTAAGACCCCAAAGGAAGTAAGGACTCAATTTAACTGTGTTTATGTTAGATCAAAATAGATGCACAGAAAGCGGCTGGCATAGGTATGTTGCAAGACCCTTTATCTACAAACTTCAACACAGTGTTTTTAATATCATATTTCAGAGAATGAAATCGGTTACAAACATTGTCCTATGAGATTTCAACTTAGCTGTAGGGGTAACACAGTACTACATTTCACTATGTTAAATTAAATTCAGAAAACTTTGTCCTCCAGTTTGTTTTCATGCTCTGGGAATAAAATAGAGACTACTATTTTATAGAGAACACTATATCATGGTACACATCTTTGCTGGAAGAAATCCAGATTCACTGAAGTAAATATGCTTTTTGATTCCTCTCTGTGTCTTTTCAACTCTGTGCTCCTACAGGATTTACCCCAAATTATTCAGACACATCTCAGTAAGATTTGTGTAATTAAAGACATCTAAAGAAACAGAATTTGCTCTATTTATATCCATTTGCTATTTGGAAATTGAAATTCAGTTATGAGCATTCAGCACTGTTATGGAAATCTGAAGTCCAGTACAGACCTTCAGCATGATTTCTCTCCAAGGAGTATAAAATTCCATCGAAAGAACAACAAAGTGATAATATAGCTGTTCCACAGACTTATTTTGTTTTTCTTTTCCGTTTCCTGCTATGAGTCTGATGTAGCTAACGTGCAGCATCGGGGCTATTCTACAGAACTTGAAGCAACTTCATACTTCATTAACTACTTTCAGAGAGCTAAAATTTTCACCAATAATTTCTCAGTTTGCCTGCTAATTTTTATTTCCCATTTTCCACAGCCAACATAAATCAGTTTTCAAGTCTTCATCTTTTGGAGGCTTTTATTCAAACCTGAATGGACATCTAACATCTTCAAGAGATTTAAGGTGAAACTGGGTACTTTAAATACGCAGACCATATAGAATGTGAGTTTTCATAAGCCTGTGTGTAAAAACTCACCAGATTTAAGCACAAGTTGCTTTTCATTTGAGTGTTGTTCAGACAAGAATGTCAAAGTTAGGGTAACATTTACACAAACGAATTGATACGTTCGATACAGCTCATTCGTTTGCTTTGTTAGTCAGCCCGATTGCTCTTTTTTTTTCAGATATACATAGGAATAACTAGAGTAAGTGACCTCAGAAAAGAAACATTTAACCTTATCCCCGATGTAAACATCTCACTCTGGTATTGCAATGTAGGTAAAGGAAAACATGGCAATTTACCAGAACAAGGTCAATACCACAATACGGTAGATGTTTCCCCTTTAAGGTTAACTTCTAAGGGAATTAAAGCACTCCTCTGTAACACAAGTAACAAAATGGCACATGCTACAAAGGTTTGTCTTTTAAAATCAAGCATAGCAATCTCTGTAGTGCATCAGTTTTGAAAGAGAAATGTGCAGACAGTTGTAAACTGTTTTTAAAAGTACACTGTTGGTATTCCAAATGAACTAAGTAATGAACCATGACTGTGTAAATGCTACTTCTCCCTCAGTGACATGCTAACATGATTTAGTACACATATGACACATTTATGTCCACGCTTGTACATATGCCTAAAGGAAAAAGGCAAGTATACAGACAGTAGACACAACAGAATGAAAATCTAGATATTCTTCTATCAATATATTAGCAACCTTTACAATCACTGAAGAAACATGATGATCACTCTTGGAAAATGAGTCCATACGAATTGTTAGTACAGCACATGTGAGTTATAACCTAGCACACACTGAGGAAGCCTACTGCAGAGAGAAATTACCAGTTAACATTCAACTTTTGCATTCCACATTTATGCAATTAATTAGAGAACACTTAACATTCTCTCTAACTTCAAGCTCTGCATGATCATGTTTGATCATGAGGGAATTTAAAATCATTTATGTAGCCAAGGTTTAAATACAAGAGGAAGCAGAGATGGCGATGACTAGAAAGAGAAGCATGAATATGCAAAGTGACAAACCAAGCTGAATGAATATCAAAAAGCCAATACAGACTTCACAAGAAAATTTGTCCGTGGAAAGGTATAGTTGTATAAATAAATTGGGAATTTTTTTTTTTATACAGGAAATATGTAGAGATATTGTTGTATATTAGGGGACTTTGCCGGTCCATCAGTTCTGTCAGACACAAGAAGTAAACAAATTTAGGACGTGATGGGTATATTAAATAAAAAGTGACAGAGCACATAGTACTGAATCCAGCACAGGGTTTGCACTGCGTCTTTACGTACACCTCCCTGCTCTGGGATTTGGGAAGAAATATTTGTATTCTTCCCCTTCTCTCTAGTACATACAAGGCAATGGTTAGAGCAACCACAGTAGCTGTAGTTTGTCAGAATTTGTTGGCCAGCCACAATGAATTTCTGATATCACTCTCACTTTCCCCTCCAGAGTTTGTGGCATTATCCATTAGCTGTCTTCCCTCAGGATTATTTTCCCAGAACCTGACCTGAGGTCTTATTCCAGGGTGTACCTTGGGTAGACACAGCCAAATACCCATCGCCCCAGACCAAAATACCTCCTGGTAAATCAATCAATGTAGGTGAGTCACCTTGCAGCGATAGCCTTAAGCTTAGCAGAATACTTAGCAGGCTTAGTTACAAGATAAAGAAGGTCTTTAATATGCAAGTTCACTGTCCAGAGGGATCTGAGGGAGACATTTGAGACTATAGTTTAAAGACTGGTTATGAAGAGACTAATGAGAACTCATTTGAAAGGTGCTCAGAACCCCACCCCCCCCAACAGTTCCAAATCACTTCAAATGAACATCTTTCTAATTGAGGTGCAACAGACATTTCAAGACATATATTCTTAAAATTACTGCTGTATTGTACTCCTCACTTTTTTCATAGTACTTTTTGCACAGAGTCCCCCCACTTTGGGGATGTCTAGGATACAGACTCAGTCCTGGCAATCCCATCCACAGTCACTCAACTCCAGGGCTAAACAGCCTTACCGCTCAGAGGGAAACTTAGGCAAAGATAAAACAAGCTACATTTGGAAACATTACTGCAATGAATCTTTCTTTGCTTCCCCAAATAAAGTAACAGGGAACAAATCCTCATCTAGGCTACGCTGAGGAAGTGATATCAATTTCCATTGGCCTAGAATGCTTGTAGTCAAATACATCCATTTATTATCTGTGACAAGGTTGGAGATGTTAGACAAATTACTTTATTATTCTGCAAAAATACCAGCTTGTCATTAATATTAGCCTCTGTCTTTAAATTCAGAGATATAAGCAGCTTCTTCATCTTTCTAACTACATCATGCTATAATCCGATGTACCATATAAGGAGCTGTAATATTTAAGGTCTTTTAGCTAGTACCTCTACACCCTGATTATCCTTCAGGAATTAAATGCTTTCAATATACATTCGTAAAAGAGACTAACAATCTCCTGCCACTCGAAGAGAGAAGATGGTAAATGATGGCTGGATTTTTTTGTTGTTGTTTTGATGCTGCCAAGCAGGCTGATGACTTTATATTCTGTGTCCATGGCTCAATGACCCACAAATCTCCTTTGATATGCCAGGCAGGAGAGAGAACCAAGCTGAACGGATCAAGAGAAGAGTGAAAATGCTTCAGCAAGGGGCCCCCGATGAAGCCATCATGTGACAGAAATCCTAAGACTCTGTTACGAAGGGGAGAGGGGAGCGAGTGAGCGAGAGAGAAAGAAAAAAAATGGAATAAGGCATTGTGGTGGCACAAGCTGATAGAGACGTCAGAGACGCTTCAGTAATCTCACGACGCTTTGGCCCAGTGTGCGGGCAAATGAGGCCCATATTCAGCATGGCGTGACGGGTAGGACCACCCCGAAAAAGCTGCGAGGGGGCAGGCAGTTGGACAAATCAAAGCAGAAGAAAGTAATTTTCGATAAATTAAAGAAATCTCCATGGAAATTAGCATGAAACATTTTCTAATCTCCCGCTTTTCACTGCCGACAAGGGTCACTGGTTTAACTTCTCTCTCTTATTTTATTATTCCCCAGCCACATTCCTCTGCTTTTTTATATCCCTCAATTTTTACTACCTCTTTTTCTTCCAGTCCATCATTTTTAGCCTTTCTTATAGCAGCTTCTTAACCCTTTTAGGACTTCCCCCAGTAAATATTCTGGAGAATTAACTGATCCATTAGAGTTTAAAGGACGTACTCCGAAGCAGTTACCTTTTCGAACCATCTGCAGTATTTTGTCTACCGAGAACGCCATCATTTTAACTGTGATCAAAGCCAAACATTCCTTTACTGCAAAACCTGAAAAAGACTTTACACAATCTCTTGTAGAGATAGTGTGTGTGCTGATGCTGCTAAATACCAGCTGCAAATGTAGTGCTGGAGGTAACATTGCTAAGTCACAGCATTGACTAATTTTGCTTTCTAACATGTATCATTTTTAATATAAAATCTCTTCTCTTGCCCCTATTCTGTTCTTGTTAACATGATATTAGCATCTCTTCTTTATCACCTTAGATCCAGAAAGTCATTTTTGGAAGTTTATTTCAAATTAACCTGAATTAAGTATCCTAACTGCTGACAACAGTTGAAAAGTAAATACAAAATTGCAATGAAGTTGTCTAGTGAAAAAAAATAATGCTACTGTGCTCAGGAAGGACATCGAGAGACCTGTCTATGGTAACTTTGCAATTATAGGCATGAAATCTACAGAACTTCAATTATCTGTGATCCACAGCCTATGACATAAAGACAAAAAACAAAAACAAAAAAAAACAAGATGAACGGAATTAGAATGATTACTTTCTCAAAGAATACAAGCACAAATTCATTTCTGATAAAGTGTCACTTCTACACTACTGGCAAAGAGTCAAGGTCCAACTTACCTTTTTAGGTATTTATAGTACAGATATTTTATGTCATATAATAAATTCAGTTCTGTAGTCTCCAAAGAAAGTTGCATCTGAGATCTCCTTCAATATAATAAATTTTGAAAGACATAGAAATACAATGGTGTGTGAAAAGTTAAGTCTTTATTTTATGATAAATATTAATGTCAAACTTAATTAAGCCTTGCGTTCTTTTTTTCTGCCACTTGTAGATGCTATTGGATCTGAGGATGAATCTTCTCAAGTTTCATAGTAGGTCACAGAAGTATGTTCCCTGAAATGATTTCTGTAAAAACTGGTCCAAATATGTCATTTGCTATCACTGAAGAAAGGAGCTCTATGTAGAGTGATAACTGGTACGGTTTCTATCAGTTTTACTACTTGCACAAGCAGTGTGCTACATGTCTCTCATTTTCTTGAGCAAGACAGATGCCTCTGGTGTGAAAAATACAGATGTTGGAGCATGCAGCAGACAACTGTGGTTTATCAAAAATACACTACTGGCACTGACTGATGTCAGACTTAATCATTCAGCATCCTAGCGGGAGCGAGTGAATTATTGGGTCTTAGTCATGTGTGGTTTATGTTTAAAAAGTAGTACGTCATCTTGTTTCTTCTTTACAGGGCTTGGAAACTATTGAGCAGACAGCAATGCCTGGGGCTATAGGTAAGAAGCTGAACAGATCCTAGAAGTGAAGGTGCATGACAAGGGATATAGATATGGACAAGTATCCATGCTTCTTCTGAAACAAATGTCAGTGAAGGGCAAAAAAAATCTACATTAGAAAGATTGTTTTGGAAGGGATCGGAGGGGAATGGAAGGGCCATGCTTATTTGATAAAAACATTTCCATATTTTATCTCAATAAAATATACACAACTTAATTTTGTGTTTAAATATATACATGGTTTAACAAACAGATTCTTAATTTATTCACTGTTTATCATATTTTAGGTGATGATTAAACAACACTACACACACATGTGCACACAATCGTAGACAAGGCTGTTTTATGTCATGGAGATTTCACCTGTACACAGAAATTATTTCTATTCAAGCATTTATTTTGAGAACTATTGTGTCAGGTGCTATGCATTCTCACTGAAGTTTGTCAAAAAGGACCCTTACTTATTTTTTCAGTCCTCTGGAAGTTTTCCCTTCAGCCACAGTGTTACAAGTTTCAGAGGAAATAGAAAATGAAGATGAGGTGTATCAAAACATGTTGAGATTATTCCTTGTTGTCCAGCATGAGTCAAGTTCGTAATTGTTTTAACTGGAACAATTTTAAGTCATCAGAAAACTGTTACATGAAAGTATTATTTCAGGAAGAAGAAGAAGAAGGGTGCTTTTCCTTTAAATTGTAAAATGGCTAGAAGAGACCTAGACAGCTGGGAAGTAATGTCTCTTGCAAACACCACGCCAGTTCTGAAGCTATTATTTATATGATCACAGACGAAGTCAAGTTTGACAAGTTATTGGAGCTCTTCCCACAAGTGAGATTTGCAGGATCGGGCCCTATCAGTATATTACATAGAATGACAATGATCTGCTCACACCTTTAGCACAAAGGCAGAAATAAGAACTAGCTGTGTGACTCATTAGCAGTCACAGAGATGCAGCACATTGCCCAGTCAGGCTTACACCATTACTGCCAAGTGCCTGTGATTACCCCTCCAGGATCCTGAGAAAGGTGTCAGTTAGACCATAACAAGCAATGTCTCTATTGTGCACAGTTTTTTTTAGATTTTTCCCATCAAGAAACACAATTTCAGTGTTAATGTTAGTTAGCCAGCTATGGGAGTCAGGCTGTCATCCAAAATTCATGTGATACACTTTTTTTCTGAATTATATTTCTTGATGAACTTGTGATTAGGTAAACAGCATAATGCATAGAGGAAAAAGTATATTAATCTGACTATTGCTTCTTCACTCCCATTAACAGTGGATTTAAGTTGCCAGAATCCATAAATACAACAGCTTCCTTTAAAAGCAGTAAAATAATTTTCCTGGATAAATGGAGACATTCAGGGGATCATTATTGGGAAACTGACATTATATTCAGCACAGAAATAGGTCTTCTCCAGACTTCAACACATACAAATGTGAAGTCAAGTCATTTAGCATTTATTTCAGCAGAAACGGTTTGCCTCCTAATTGAGGAGCTTTGGTCAGGCCAAAAAAAAAAAAAAAAAGGAAAAAGAAAAAAAAACAAAGAGAAAATTACAATAATCTTCTAGCACTTCCACTGAACTACTGTTGTTATAACGTGAATTTCAGTGGTGTCTGAGACCACAAGCCACAGACTACAGGATCTTTGCTCTTTGCAGAGTGTCGGCTAATTCTATGAAGTCTTGAGCTCAAAAGATCGCTAATAAGTTGATACTGGACAGCTGAGACTCTTTGCCCATCTCTGGTTCAAATCTGTGAGAGAAACAGAATCCTGGACAGTCAGTGTGGTGAATAGCTGCCAATTTTATTTTGGTAGCCTTCCCACCAAGATGCATCACTACAAGTGTAAACATATAGAATAGAATCATATAATCATGCAGCACTTTGAGCAGGAAGGGACCTCTGAGGGCCATCCGTCCAACTCCCCTGCAATGAACAGGAACACCACAGCTAGATCAGGTTGCCCAGGGCCTGATCCAGCCTTGCCTTGAAAGCCCCCAGCATCAACAGGGCATCAACCACAATACTAGGTAACCCTTTCCAGCATCTCACCACTCTCACTGTAAAAGATATGCCATAGGCCCTCTATTTGGGCGCTGAAACCTATCCTCTAAAGGAAAATTAAAAGAAAATAAAACATGCAGTTGGAAGTAGTAACCCATTAGACCAGTCTGCAAGCAGCTCATTCACAAGCACATCAAAGAAGTTAAGTGGCATTTCTCTTCAACATACAGATGGACAGTTTTACAGCACAAAAAAAATCATCTAAACAATTGTTTGCCTTCACTAGTGCAAAACTTTCTTCCTTTGCAACTCATTAATCAGGAAGTGGATCAAGGACTGGAAAGAATGTCTTGCCACCAAAAGCTTTGAGAAATGCATTATCATCTCCTGGGTCAAGAATTTATATTACAACTATCTACAGCATGAAATTTATATTTTAGAATATATCTGTCCATGCAGTCATATACATTTACTATTTTTCACTTACACTAGCCATAGAATATGATCATAAAAGCCTTTTCCAGTTTGAAAAGAGGCACAGGAAGTCCACTTTAACTTCGGTACCTAGATAATGCTTGCAATGTTGGGTAGAGTACTTTCACTCTGACTTCTCATTCTATCACTCTAATAGCATCACCTCTATAAAGGTCTTTCATTGCCTTCTCTTGACTGGGATTTATCTAGACACATCTGGTAAGGTTTTCTAATTTGTAGGGATTATCACAGAGATATGAGAGACACGGTGGTGCAGAAGATGAAGAACATAAAATACAAATGTGAAAGGGACCGAACCAATCAATTTTCCTTGGCACACAAACCACTTACATCTGTAACTCAGATTAACGATTAGGAAGAAGTGTAAAAATGCAGAGCTGACATCCTTCTGTTTGAACAGAAGGTTTCTCCACAACAAAGAAATTCAACTTTCAGCAGGAGAAGGAAGTTTCTCAAGGAAATTTGGGGAGTAGACACTCAGGGCTTTCAGGGAACCACCATACAGCAAGAGTAGTATAGCTTCTTATGACAAAAGGATCGGCATGTCACAGATGGAAATGGTTGTATGTAACAGCCTCAAGACTCATATTAATCAATCACTGACCTCATCCTTTCCCCCTCTCTGCTATAGCGACTGGACTTTCTCAGGAATACAGCACTCATGGATTGTCTTGTACCTACAAGTGCAGTGACCTTGTAAAGTATGATTTTTGGAGGTTTAAGAGAGGAGGATAGCACAGAGTGAAGGAGTAGAGGGAGAAAATCTGCTACAGAGAAAACTCAGAAAACAACTACGTTTTCTTTCAGTCATTGCTTTGTCATCTAAATAACACTTGATTCAATATTTAAACTTTAAAATCTTCTCTAAATGCACAAAATATAATTATTTCCCCGAATTATAGTCTATTAAATGCCACAGGGAGGAAAAAAAAATACAACAGCATGCATTTATGATCATCTCCTTGACTTCTACAGAAAAATAGCATGGTCATAGAATTTTCAAAATCAGGTTAATCTTCTGAACAGAATCTATTACAAAAGTTTGATTCTATTCTGTTACCTCAGTGTTAATCAACACTAACTCCACTACGCAGTAGTTTTAAACCAGTCCATAACTGGCATGAGGATAAAAGTAAACCCTATATGTAAGTACGCTGCAGCACTGTATGTGTAGATAATTAAACTATAATTATCTGACGTACTTATGTACTTGCAGAAAATTTTATTACTGTGGTGAAAGGTTACTTATACTCTTCTTTCCCGTTCTGATATATTAAGAAAAAATTTAATATTCACATTCAGCACACAAATATCACTACCCAAAAGATGTCACCTTTTGGTTAACTGCAGAACACCAATACAGTCAGTTGGTAAACAGGCTCCAGAGAACACTTGCATGATAAGAGCATTTCATGTGAAAACAGTCTTTGAACTCCAAGTTTTCATTTATCTGGGTTCTGATCATTTCTGTACAAGTTATTGTTTCACAGCAGTAATCTGGAACAGATGATGCGATCAGTTTTACAAACAGCTAAAGGAAAATCATTAAAATAGAGGGCATCAAAATAGAGCAGCTTCTTGGTTTGGCACTGTTCACAGCCATACACATTCACATAGATGTTTATCACAAGGGCTGTCCAAAGCTAGGCAAACGTTGTTCTGCCCAGTAGTGCAAAAGTAGTCCTGTGCAAAAACAATCCACTCAGTGCTGCCTTTCTCAGTGTGTGGAAAGACAAACCTCCTTGGGGAAAATTACAGAGATGTTGCTCCTTTCCACCACATTATTGTGTGGGAACACTTGAGTTCTGCTGCAGGTTTCCATGCCCACAAAAGGAGCACCTTACACATTTCTGGGTAGCTTTGTGAAGGAGAAACATGCTTGCAGTCTCTTGATTCAGTAATCCCCGTCCACAAGGCACTATGTAAAATGTTTGAGGTGACTCTTCACACTTTTTCCAGCTCTTCTTTGCCTACCCTTTACTTTCAGGATACATTTTATCATTAGCAATCTATTTGCCTGTCTTTACTGAAGCCACAGCTTCTACACAAGCAGTTTGTTTGTTGGAGGTTACGGGGCCCACTTTCTATTTCTAAAAGCAGCATGAGAAGGAATGATAGTGACAGACCACTGGCTTGGGCCCCAGGCTGTCATTACATTCAAATCTCCCATTGCTTCCAGACTTCCCTATTAGTTACACTAGAGCCTCCAGCCCTCTGAAGTTGGAGAGCTGGCAAAAATGCGGATGGCTCTGGGCTTCCCTGTTAGCAGCAAACAACAATGCTCTCTAGGGCAAAACTAATGGGGGAGCTCAGAGCAAGCGTGAATTTCAAGATGAGCAGCAGCTGGGCTTTGCTGACAACTTGCCACCTGATCTCCTAATATGGGAGAAGCTGTAGGGCATGAGAAAGAGGAAGCTGGGGGCATGTTTGGAGGGGAGATTGATGTGATCTGATCTGAACCTGAAAAATGGCCAGTTTCGTTCAGACAAGAAGGGTGAATGAAGGCTTTAATGCATACTAGCCTGAAAATGGCCTATTTAGATAACATATACTACAAGCTAAGAAGCAATGTAGGATAGTTAATAGCTTTAGGGATGTATTTGAACATCCAGGATACATCACACAAGACAGCTTTCTTGTTAGAAGGAGAACTATTTTCAATACAGAGAGGCAACAGTGGGTGTTCCTTCCTTTTTGCTACATTACTGCACATTTTGCATTTGATCTGATTCACAACCTCAAGATAAAAAGCAGGAGTTAAATGCTGAGGATCAGTGTGAAAAAGGACTCCAAAACTTGTTTTAAAAAAAAAATCCAGAAGCCACAAGACCTTCTTTAAACAGAGGACACATATGATACAGAAGTACACCAAGTACACAAACGCTGCAGTCTATTTATGTAGACTAATGGATCAGAACATCAGCACACTGTGACAATACCAGTTTATCAGTGACAAGACAGTTGGCCCAAGCACAGAAAGAGAATTTCATACTCAAATGTTACTTTTGCAGAGGTTGTACAGCACAATATTCTAAGCACAGCTATTCCCAAAGGACTCAATGTACACGAGAACTCAAAGGGTTAGATACTGCCTAACAGAAGGTGTACGAGCCACCCTTCAGACCTTAAGAGAATTAGATTAGAGAGATCCAGGTCTACAGGGGTCACCTGATTACTTCAAAACTTGTCAGTGACTTTGCTTTTTCATTTTTACTAGGTTTTCATGACTTCTGACATTTTTACCATGACAAAATTACAGTCATGACATGCGCATCCAGCAGGCATGCAGGTCAGCATACATCTTTGTGGATCTATGGTATCTGTTTGACACTCATATGCCTCTGTTCTACAAACAATCAAGGATGATTTTCTGCCACAAGAAACAGCTGCTAAATCTCCCCTTTGCCTTCACCTCTTCTCAAAGGAAACAACAGAACATACCCATGCTTCTGCCTCCTGCCCTTGCTCTAGTGCAGCATTCATTCTTGCTCAACACTCAGCTTTTCTCTGTGTAATAAAATCGTGCCTCGTTTTTAACTATTTTATGCAATATATACATAGAAAATTGCAAGAACTACAAAAAGCCACTGGAGTTCGAAGACAACAGCCTAACCAAACATCAATCTTTCAGCTTCAGCATACTCCACAGATGCCATGCTTTCATCTCCATGTCCAACATTTCAAAGTGGCCTTTCAAAATGCAACAGAGGGAAAGTACGCACCTCCTAGTACAGAATTTATTTTTTAATCACTGATTACGGATGTGTGATTTTACAAGCTGTAGTGGTTGAGGTGGAGAGGCAGCAAGGAACAGGAGTGCAGTGAGTGCCACCAAGCATTGCTCACTGATCTTGCTCTCCTTTAGGCAACAGGAGGAAAAGTGCAAGGTTACTCACAAGGAAAATTTCTCTTTTAGGTTTGAATTCGTAGGAATGGAGGCTGTACAGTGATAGGAAATAAATCAATCATCAGAGCTGCAGGGCTGCATGGTGCTAGGCAGAATGCAAATTTTACTTTCCACTGAAAAGTAAACTGGAAGACTGGGAAAAAACACAATGCATTCTGTGGTTCTCTCACTTCTGCCCTATGAGGTTTAGCTTTTTTTTTCCTCTAAAACCAATTCTGCTTCTACAATAAGAAGGCTCACGTAAAGAGAGAGATTTGTTCAGTTTCACATATTCATGACTTACTGCTTCAAATATCATAACAACCAGAATACCAAAAAGTCATTAAAGGTAAAGGTAAAATCATCTCATATTCTTCCACAAAACAAGAATAATAAAAAGTTTTGTGGACAGCTAATAGAAAGAGTAAGGTTGGTTGTTCCTAGCAATCCACGGTGCATTTAATTCCTTAGAATGGAACTGACAGAGCACTGCAGGTGATAAAATGGTAACTTTCATCTTGAGAAGAAATATTTCCATACATTAATAGGAAGAAGAATATAAAACCAGGAATCAGACTGTTCTTCGATTTTTGGGAGGAAGGAGGCTTCTGTGATTCCGTGATTCTGTGAGGTTGTCATCTTTGCTTGAAAGAAACATTTTCTACTTTGATTTATGTTTTGACCAATTTCACATCAGGACCATAAAACACTTAAAAAGAAATACACATCAGTTGCGAAATAGCTGCCCCTGGGAGAGGTGCTGCACTGTGTGCCCAGCTCCACAGGGCAGTGAGCTGCTGAACCCAGTGATTCAGCAGATAACAAGTGCTACCCCATATCTTCATGGGACAAGTCACAAGCCTAAACAAACCAGCATGACTAGAGAAAAATGCCAGGTGACAGCTCTAATAACACTGTTGCTCTAAGGACCACGTGAATGAAAGTAGAGTAAGACACCTTTTCCTCATCTCAAAACATTCAGGATAAAGTGGCTCAAACACATCCCAGTTTTAATCCGTTGGGAATATGTGAAACAGAACGGCTGCAATTCACCAGTTAAAAAACAGAACAAAATAAAGCAAAAACCCTAAAGGACAGATACAAAATAGTCTTGAAGATACCGAGAAAATAATACAACTGGTCTGCAGCAAAGTATCAAGTGTTATCAAGTCAACCATAGTAAGAAGGGGGGGAGAAGAAACCAAGAGTGGCTTCCTTTACAAGACAGGATGTCTAAAAAAAGGACTTTATCTTTGTAACCAGAATTGCAAATTGTACTCAGCTTTACTTGCTTCAGTTTTACTCAGTTGAGGCAACACTGACAGCAGGAAAGATGTTAAGCGAAGACTGCCAGCGTACTATTTTTATTTTCAGAGTGGCTTTGTTACATTCACACGTGATCTCTTTGGATGAGTCCAATCTAATTTTAAATCTATTTGACTGCTGTAGGATCTGAAAGAGCTGATCCTGTAGGATTTGAAAGCGAGTCTTTGAACTGAGATCTCAAGAGATAAATGGCAAATACATTAACTTTACCACCTCATTTTCTTTAGCTTACAACTTAATTGTATTTTTCGTAGACCTCAGCAATCATGCTTTAATTAGGTCCCTTTGTCTGATTTGATAACTTATTTTGCATCTTTCTTACCTTAGCCAACTGCTCCATGAGGCTAAGCAGATAATATTATGATCTGGTACTTATTTCTAACATTTGCTTTAGTTGAATAAGCTACTACAGGAACTTTGACTTCCCTAAGGTAAAGAACAGATTTACCAAAATAACATCTACATATCAGCAGCCAATACTAAAATAACCCCCTATCTACACTACGTATGTAAGACAAACGTGAAAAAGGATTTTTTTTATTATTTTTTTTTATTTTTTTGAAGAAAACCGGCTGGACAGCCCAGTCCTACAGATAGTTACTGTTTCTCTTAAGTGATCCCACACAGGAGGCCGGCAGGTGCCACATTTCAAATCATATGAAATTACAAGTTAGCAAGCAGTCTCTCCCCATGGGCTCAAACACTACTTCTAAAAGGCTCAATATAGGACATAGACTGGAGGGAAATATTATACCCTCTGAAAAGGAATTTCTTTTGTTCATTTCTGATGACATCCGATCTTTCCTCAAAAGGTCCCCAGAAATATTTTTAATTGAGGACGCACCTATTAAATCTGCAGTCTCCTTTTCTGAAATACCACGTTAAGTACGTTCTGCGGCTTTGAAAAGAACCAAAAACTCCATCAAACACCAAAAACTCAATCTTTCATGGGATATACACTGATCCTAAATAGCCTAAAATTTTCAGTCTCTCTCACACATTCACGCTAAAGGTTAAAATAATGTTCTAGTCACTAAATCTGTGGGCTGTTTCCAAAAACTGCTGAATTGAAAATAGTTTCAAAACCTGAATTTTACTCCATAATGTTGATGATATCCAAAGTACTTCACCAGTGATTTCAATTTTATTTCAAGCAACATTTTCCAATTGTTGCATCAAGTTGTATTTCCTGCCACTACCTGTTCTTCAATCCTCTTTTGTCTGTGATAAACATCATTCTAGAATAATCCTGCAAGACTATGGCAATATTTGAGATTTCACATAATGGAACTCAGTTTTTGTTTCAGGCAAAGTGTAATTTTGTCTCAATCAGCGGTCAGTAGCCACATTGCCAATTAGACTGAAGTACACTTTACAATGAAATGTGCAAAATTATTGGGGGAAAAATATACAACTGAGAGAGTCTCAACTGTGGGTAAAATAAATATAATTGATGCATCCTTCAGTCTGCAGCATTGATTATTATTTATTATTACAAACTCTTCAAAAAAGGATGATTTTATGTCAACATGTTATTTTAGGAAGTGCACAACTGAAGAAAGCATTATTTGCATGGATTGATTCATAAAATATGTTTACTGAGATGTGCACTTTTACTTGAAATGGTTCTGAATCATAAAGAGAACTCAAGACAATCTCCAAGCACCGTCGCTGAAAAGAATACCTAAGTTTTTAAATAAGCTTCAGTTAAGAGAATAGTTTTGCACAAAGCCAGAATCTACGCATTTCTTCCTTTTTGTGCAGTCTGCCTGGCTAAACCTAAGAAAACAGTCACAGCAAATCCAGGGTCACTTTTATTCTCTGTCACCAACTGAATTTGGAAACTGCTCTTGAATAGCAAAGATCAGTCCTATCCCCTCACATTGATCTCTTTTCCAAGTAGAATACCACCATGCTTTGATGTGACATACGGAATGAGAAGAAAGTAATAATGAAAATCAATGAGTCTAAATATTCTCTACTTGTAACTCACCTGTCATTCCCTATGGTTATGTGTGAGTCCAAGAGAAGGAATTAAATGCATCTGCACCTTTTTCATTTCATTCAGTTTGTAGTTCTGCGCTGCAGCACTAAAAACTCTATTGAATCCATCTGAGAACTAGGAACACCCAAGTGTTCCTTGTGTACTCACAGAGATTTCTAAATTGTCCCCACTTCTCACACAGTGTTATAAAACACAGGATCCTGCTACTGTCAATTTTTTGCAAAAAGAATTTTATAATAATGCTTTACACTTAATTTATAAGATTAATTGCTATTGTAATTTATGACCCTACAAACCTGGCCGTGTCCATGTGGCTCAACAGAAATCAAAGACATGGAAAGAATAAAAAAATACATAAAATAAAATCATCATACATCAAAAAAAGAGTACCACAAGTCAGCTAGCTACCACAGAAGAGCCAGACCAAAATCAGTACAAAGCAGGTGAAGAGGGCACTAAATCCACGCTGGAAGATCAGCAAATCCCATCAGGTAAAGCAGAGGATCAGGATGATTGGCACTAACTTGTACAAACTTCTGTGATGGGAACCTTCACATCACCTGCTGCTTTAGAATTTGTTCTCCTTCCCAGACTACATCAGTTCTGCCATTACTCAGATTCCTGCAGGTTTTGGCTGATACAGGGCTTGTTTCAAAGGCAAACATGAGTGTTGACTATAGATGCAGCATCAGAAAATGACACTGTCTCACAGTTTCAGCATAATATCAGGACATCATTTTCTCTGTCAGTGTGTGCAGGGTCCTCTTTGCTGACACAGGAGCTGGAGTGAGCAGTGGCAGAGCCTGGATCTCTGTCCCTGTGCAGACCACCAGTGACTCACCCTCTGACAGACAGGCAGCACCCAGAGGAGGGTCCCTGTAACTCAGAGACTCCATTGCCAAGCTGCTCCACAGCCTGTGTGAAGAAGGGTTTTATTCCCTCCCCTCTTTATACTTTCCTCGTATCAAGCCTCTACATTTGGTCTCGGTGAGCAGGAAAGGATTTGCCCCTGAATGTTTTCAGAACTTCATTTAGAGCACTACAAATAGCTAGTTCACCAGAGACAAGTGGCAATGATCTACATTCTGTGCTAGCCCAGCAGCATCTACTCCTCTCTGCTGTGTCTCCAGGAACAACAAGGGAGACAAATCCAAGTCTGGGAGGTGTGCTAGAAATCCCCTAATTTAGCAACAGTTTAAGAGCAAATAAAATACACAAACACTCATGTGCTGATGCTTTTTACCTACTTAGATCTGGAACTACAGAATGGAAGCCTAGGTTCGTGGTATCACCAGGCACTGCAGAACTTGCACTCTCAGAAGCTGGCACTCAATCAGCACGCCACACTTGCTTCTGCAGGCTAATGATAGGAGACGTAAGCACGCACTGCCTCAGCTCTGCACATCCCATGCTGGAGGCATGGGGCAGCTGATGCATATTTGGCAACCAGAGCTCAGACATGTTAGGTATTTAAAACACACCACTTTCTTCCAGTGTTTAACACTTACTATAAAAATAAAACTGTATTTCTGATCACCTCTTTTATTTTCCCAATAAAACTTTCTTAATGTTAAAATGCAAGACTGGAACACATTAACTTCAATATACAAAAGGGCAACTGTTCCTTGATCTCAAATTCCATGAAATTTCAGGTCACTGTGGGAAAGGCAACAACCAGTTTAGTTAAATGCTTAATGACATAAAAACAGTGATTGATTGCTATAAAAATGGCTCTTAGGGATTACAAAAATGAGAAGACTCACAGAAGTTATTCAATGTTGCCAATTAAACACAAGAAATACTTGGCTGCAAAGCTAGGTTACCGTCAGCCAGACAGGGATCAGTGAAACGTATATATTTTCAGGAAGGAAAATACATTAAAAAGTGAGAAAAATGTCTTATTTCTTTAAAAATTCTTTTAAAATATAATTCATGTGGATTTTAAATAGGAAAACTACAACACGATCCCTTTTTAAGCAAAGTTTAAGCAAAGAAAAAACAGCACAGACCCCTGCACACCACTATATCCTACAAAAATATTTTTCTTCTCCTCTATAAAAATCAAAGCAAAACTACTCCAGGAGCCTAGAAACACTCCATGTTTTAAAGTCAGGAAATATGGCTGGCATTTCTTTAGGGCTGCAGCATTTGGGTGGCAGGGAGATGAAAGGGAGCAGTGGGGGGGTGTCCACTGCGCTGTGCCGAAACAGCAAACAAATTAAAATTGCTGTAAATAGGGATCTTTGTCTTCAATTTAGGAAGAGCGGGCGCGCATCTCATCCCTACTGGCGCTGCTCCTGCAGATTCCCAGGCACGAGACAGATGGCAGTGCAACCAAGCTAGAGCACGGGCCGGCAGTCGCTCCCTCTGGGTCTAACTCCTATTATCCACTTGTAAATTAACCTGTCAATTTATCAATCAACACCATCTTGATTCTCCCCTGTTCCACTGCCCAGCATTGCAGTGAATTTGCCTCGTAAATAACTGGGAGCCCCATGTTTGTTAGTATTGTGAATGAGTTTATTATCACTTTGATGACTGCTATGAATCACAAATGCTGCCGAGAGCCTGATAAGAAAAAAAAAAAGTACATGCACACATTAACACAGTTGAAACTATTTGGGAGATAAAAGATCGAGTTACTGTGATAGCAAATCATTTCAACTGGGGAAAATGGCGAAAAAAAAATGCAGGTTTTGTGTTGAATGAACTCTTAAAGTACAAAATACTGAACGAAAGGAAATAGTTGTGTGCTCAGGCGTATCTTCCCCCCTACATTGCTGGGATACCTCAACTTGTTCCCAGAATTTTTTAGACACTCTTGGATTTTATGCCCTATCCAAAAACTTCAGAAGGCAGCAATTATCCTTTGGGACGCAACAAGTATTTAATTTATTTATTTTTGTCAGTGTAACACTTCACAGATCTGTAAGCAATTTATGCTACAAGAAATCTGAGGGAATTCAAATAAAAATAAAAGACACTTTTAAAAGGAAGTCGAAAGGAAGAGGAATTGGATATAATGTTATTTATGCAATATTTATGACACGAGGAAAATGTTAAATTAATAACAAAGGTGCGCTTTGTACAGTTGTTTCCTCCAAACAGAAGTCTCAGTCTTTCTAAGAGCCTTACCTTCATTTAGATGCAAAAAGAAAAGTAACAAACTAGCGTTGCTACTTCTGAATTTATCATTTCAATCACATTTAATATTATATAAAAATAAAATGAAAAGAATGTCAGCGTTTAAGAATTCTTTTGTGAAAAAGGATTCAGCGGCAAATTCACTCTTTGAAGCCAAAAGAAGCACTAAAATCAGGATTATTAACTGCACTTAAAAAAATAAACATTATATTTTTAAAAAAACATACTTGGCCATTTTTCAATAAAATCAATCTTTTGTTACATATAAAAATAATCTAAATTTGGCTGACTTCCTTGTGAAGCCTTAAAATGCACACAGGTTTTTTTTTTTAGAAAGTAAAAGCTATATAATGAAAACAGGTAAAACCTTCATACATTTCATTACCGTAATTTGAGAGATTTTATGAATCAAACAAACAGTGAACTTGAGTTCAAATCTGAACAGAGGTTTCCATACAGAATTAATAATTCACAGGTCTTACCAAACAGTCAGGACTTACATTTGTTCCTCATATTCCTACCCTTTTCACCACTGGTGCTGTGTTGGTTTCAGTGTGTGCATTTACTCCTTATCGTACTTTTCTCCACAACCAAATTCTTCAAATGTTTCTAGAAAGTTAGTAGCAAACTTCACTAAAATGTTTAAAGCCTATTTTTCTTTTTTTCTTCTTTTCTTTTTTTTTTAATTATGCCAGCTTAATCTACAGAAAATGCTATATAAATTCCAAATTCTGGTGATGAATACACATCAGCAGTTTTCTTAGATCAGCTTTGCCGCTATTTCAAATTCTGGTTAAGACTATGGACTCCATTCTGATCTCAGGTCCCACAAAAATTGAAAATCCGAGCTGCACACACATTGTTAAACTGAATAACATAACCAAGTTGTGCATTTAAAACTACAAGCGATGAATTGCAGTGCACGTGGTAGATTAAGACTTAAAAGACAAAGCAGAATAAAACCCATACAAGTCTTTTCCAGGGTTTTATATAGCCTTGCTAAAAAACTAAAGAACAGTTTAGGGAACAAATGGCAAGCAATACACATGCCCACAGAGGAACAGTTGTCATACAGCAAAATCTCTGGCACAATTAAAGTAAAGGAACAGGGTGTAAGCTCAATATTGTTATGTCCGGAATATCATTGGTGGAAAAGTAATGGGAAATGAAATTATTTGTTAGAATGCAATTTAGGGAATCTGATAGGTTGTCCATTTTATTCAATTTATAATTAAGATAGTGTTTAAATTTGAAATGAATTCTATATATGCATGTTCAATAGGCTATAGCACAACAATAAGAATGGAATCACATCTCATTTTATCATAAATTGTGTAATAAGCGATAAGGTAAAAACTAGGGCTAAAATCCTCCCAGCAAAAATGAAAGAGAGCGACCTCAATTGCCCTAATTCATTCTGCTTTTTTTCTTTCTTTTTTTTTTTTTTTTCAACTCTTCATTTTCCCTCTGTTCACATTATTAGCTTACACATGAGTGCATTATTAGAAAATAACAAAGCCAAACAGGGAAACTTGGAAGAAGCAGGAGATAGGATCCCCTCTACAGCTGAAAGGTATTCTCATTTCATTTGTTAGGAGTTGCAAAAATAGTTTTATTGCCATGGAAGGACAATGACCTCTCTCTTTCAACAAGCTTGGTGGTTGGTCTTTTGATGGAAAAAACTGGGGGATACAACATCTGGTAATTTGTGTTACTGAGCTTAGCTGAGGTCTTAACGATGTAAGCAGATTATTTCTGAAGAAGAACAAAAAAAATTCCGGAAGACTCAATGAACTATTTAAAGTTATTAGCTGGTGCATTCCGGCACTTCAACACTCTTTTGGATTCCTTTTCCTTTTAGACATTTGCCTTCCGATTAGATTGTTCTAATAGAGCTCCACCACCTTCCTACCTCACCACGCTTTTCTGGTGGTCCATGCATGTTCTATCACGCAAGTTAAGTCCCCCAACCCTCTTTTTTTTTTTCCTCCATTACAAGGAAGATGATTATTTTTCTAATTATATTTTCCCCTATAAAGCATGAAGAATTTGTACTATACTCACTGAGCTGCTGCACAGGTCAGAAAGACTGTACAAAACAGATAGCAGCAGTTAAGCTCAGATTAAGAAATAAAGAAAGAAAAATTGATGGGTGGAGAATGAAGGAAAAGATAAATTGTGTACCTCTGACCAAATATTTCAAAGAAAATGTGCTCTAGTCTTTGACATTATTTTCCATGCCTTAAATTGATTTGTATGATTCTAGCTCTTATTCCTCCAAACATTTTAATTGCCAATAGAGTAGCGATCTAAAACATCTGACAGGTTTCACTATTCTTCTATAGGCAACAGATTCATATTTCTTAACACATACACAAATGATGTAACAGCGAGTTTAAATTACAGACCTGCAGTTCACTGACTGGAAAACCAAAATCATATTGCTGAATTGAACAAATGACCAAGATTTTAAAAGAAAATATCTATTAGATGCCAAAATAGAGCAAAATCCCAGACAAAATTTAATCTCAAGTCCAACTACAGCTATGACACTTCCCCACAAAGATTTTCTTTCCTGTTCATATTTATAAAATCTTAGTAGGTAAACAGGGTTTTAAATATGATATCAAATATTTTCAGCAAGGAACTCAGAAAATGAACAAACACTTCAACTGACATTTTTGGTACTGAAAATTCTCTACGAAGTAGATTTGAGGTGGAAAAAGCAATGAAGTAAAAGCCCTCTCCTGATAAGCCTCTTTTTGAAGACAGTCATTACACTTTTCAAACATATATTACAACAGACTCATAGGAACTTCTAGGAACACTTCAGTCACAAGCTTTATTGATGTACGCAGTTACTGCTGTGACTTGGAGCAGAGCCCTTGCAGTTGTTTCTATCAGTTGCCAGGAGTTAACTAACAGCTAAAGACTTGATTTACATTCAGGTAGAAGTTGACCACTACTATGAAGGAACATGATATGCTGGGCTATGAGTTTAAAACAAAGCTTGAAGCACTTTTAAGGACTTGCTGATGTGAAGAATATCTCCTTTATTTTAAATGAGAAGATCTCATTGGCATTAGGTCACTTGTGTACAACTTGAATTCGTTCTTTTACACAGCTCTTTACTTGTTACTCTCAGTACTCATTTCCCGATGGAACAAATAGCAGATTTGCAGCATTTATTTTAGAGCATTACTATATCTCTGGAAGAGTAGTTTTGCTACATGATAGTTTTTGAAACCCTATGTTCATAATTAAGTATCACCTGATGCTGGAGAGTATCCACAGCAAAGATTCCCAATGGAGAAGACTTTTTTCTCCACACAAAAACTGGAGGATTACTTTTTGTACCACATTATATATATTGAAATGAGCACAGATAGTTTCAGAACTTGACTTGTAACACAAGTTATGGCAGTGGTATAGCCTGGTATCCACTGCAGTAAAACAACCAGTACAAATTCAGGATCTTAAATGTTTGTTTTTCCTCTATAGTTTCAAATTTAAAAACAAAACTTCTCCAACAAAGCCTGTTACAGCAGGTGTTTGCATTTGGAGCACGCTAAAAATCTACTTAACTCTGGGATACAGATATACATCCTATTTCTTTCTTATTTGTCTACATAAATAAATGTTTTTATTCCAGATAAAACAGAAATATAAAACAAAGTTATATAACTTTACTGGCAAAGCAATTATCCCAAAACACAGAGTTTTAATCAGAAGAATGACTTCTGAGTTGACACTCTAACTTAATTCTGTATGGTAAGCCAGCTGCCTTTGGTCCAGGTCCCAGCAGTAGTGCAGCCTATCATGATGTCCCCTAATAACGTGATACACTGATAGAAAGCGTGCCATTTTCTAACTTTGGTACAAATCAGAAGGCTTATTTATCAAAGTTGCATGTCCTTGCCAGCATACCAAATGCACATTTATGTCAATAAATTGGTATGTTCTATTTATGTTGTGGGTACTAAGGTCTTGGAAGGTCAGACAATTTGCAGCATGTCCCACGGTTACATGGGACCACTGAGAGTCTGAAGGACATAATTCTTCTTTTCCTGCGTACATTATTTTAGAGCTTTGGCCTGTTTGGCCTCTTAGATAAGATCAGTGAATACCAAAATCCATTGCGTCTTGGAATGACAAGAGGGAATTGATGGAATTTTGAAGTTTCTTTACTGGAAAGATTTGGTGCCTGTGTACTTTCTTAACAGAAAAATAATACAAAAAGTAGGCAGTGCTCTACACAACATATGCAGCACGTGTTTTGTTTCAAGAGCCAACTTGAAAGTAGAAGAGAATTTGAGATACAAAGATAGACACAGCACACTGTCATCGCTGCTTGCATTGCTTTTAATAAAGCAGATCTTGTTTTTCTCTAACACCTACTTATTTGCAAGAGTGCTTTATTTCCCATTGTTTACTTTTTAGAAGCAGAGAACTGAAAAATGTTTAGTATCTTAGTACTTGAAAAAACTGTACATGAAGATTCAAAGCAAGGAGGTGCCACAAATGGTCTATCTGTACACCAAAGATTTTCTCTTCCCACACAGAGTAAAGGTCTCAAACCTTTATTATCACACAGCATCATGTTGGAAAAAAAATAATAAATTAGCATATTGCTATGCCTTCATTATCAACCTAAAGTGAAACATATACTTAGAAAGATACAAGACTAAGAACAACACTGGAAGATCTCAGAGGAAGCATAAGAGCTGTGGGCTGGGAATCAGGAATATGAAGGAAAAACTCTTAGACTTATTAGAACAACATGAGAGGAAGAGTAGCCCTCAGACAGCTGCTTATTCCCTTCTTCATAAGACCTCACCTTACGTTAAATCAAAGTTTGAGACATTGGTTTGGCACTGTAGGTTACAACCAACCACTCAAGAACTCTGTGCAGTTAGTGAACTACCTAGAGGATTCTCTTCGGTTAGAACGCTGTGTAACCACCTTTCACAGCAGCTTTTTTCACAACATGGCACAAAAATGATAAGCCTAGTGGATGTAAGCACTCCAAACATTAAAGCCAGATTTTGCATTGATTTACACTCCTGGGCAACACTCTGAAAGAGTAAAGATTTCAATATATTTTATGCTATATATGCAGACTATTTTCTTCCTTGTAAATAAAACTGACGGAAGTACAGAATAGCAAATTAGACTTTGTCATTGTGAAACTGTCATGCAGTGAGAATTCTAGGGCTAAATTCTCAAGGGAGCATCTAAATAGCAATGTCTTAAAAACACAGGTATGATCATTACAGCTTCCAAAGTGGGTGCTTGTACTCATTCTGCACTTGCAAATGCAGTATGTTTACACATGACCATACTCATTTTCTAGCAAACCTAAGCTCTCCAAAATTGCCATTTATATGCAAAGCTGCCAGCTTCGGTAGCTGACACATGCATCAAGAGAAGGCAAAGTTTCACCTTCAGAATAAACCGTTTGACTTGGATTTGATACACGGGCGTGCAACAAACACAAACAGAAAGTAGAAGTCAACTGGTCAGATTCTCAGGACCAGGTGCACTACTTCTAACATTACTGAGTATCCAGTAGAGTGGGACAGAAAAGAGCTGCACTGCATAACTCTAAAATGTTAGCAAAGTCCTCGAAGAGAAACTGGGTATAGATCTGGAAAGAAACAGATGCCAGGGCATTTCATGGTGTTGTGCATACAGAAGCATCTTCCTACTAACGTGCTTTCATTTATTTCAAAAGGACCACAATCAGAAAAAAAATTGTACTCAGAGTCACAAAACTTAACTATAAAAAAAAAAAACCCTAGATGCACAGTACTACAAAAAAAGCCTTACATTGTGAAGTTTACAATAAGAAGGAAAATAGACAGAAGGATGTTAGAAAGGGGGAAAAGGACTTTTAGCAGGCTACTTGAAAATACGTCTCAAAGCAAAAAATCCCAGCAGCTGCCACAAACACTCCTGCCAAGATGGATCCAGCATAAGGATGCAGCCCAACTAAGGGATTGATGTGTACTTAGCCTTAGAAAGCTAAAGCAACATTATCAAAACTACACTTAAGACATGTAATTCGTACAGTAGTGATGGCTTTTGAGATAAACAGGTTGAAAGAAACTTACTTATGGTGACATTCAAAATATAAGCCTGTGAAATACCTTGGAAACAGACCAACAGTATGAAAGATCCCAAATTTACTGCTGCGATATCATCATCAGGTCTTCATCATGAAACATCTATCTAAAATTGGATAGAATGTCCACCTACCCCTCCACCCTGATCTGTTAAAAACCATGAGATGAAGTGAGTTATGTCCCATTAATCTTTCTCATAGAAGAATCAGACAGATGGGCTGGATGAAGCGGAGGTGAATGAAGAGAAGCACCTGCTATTTTCAGGGAGTTGAGGGAAATCAGTAAGAAAAAATCACAAGTGGGCGGAGAGGGAACAGTATTGCTCTATTACTGGATACCTTCTGAAAAAATGACTGATAGGCCTTATGCATCTATGATAATATGCGCTCCTATCTTCTGGTGGGAAAAAAACAAACAAACATCTCAAAAAACAAGGCTGGCACTACAGGTCATGAGTCAAAGAGGCTGATGAGCTGTCAGGAAAAATTATATAGCAGTGTGAAATATATAGGAAAATGTCTAATTGCTATAAAGAGCACGATAAAAAGAAGTGATGAATGTATGTTCTTACAGCAAAGGAAGATAATTCTGTCTGAGAAGTCATCTCTGCTCAGAAAAATCACTTTATACGTCCTCTGATTTGCACCTTGAGAAACAGTGGGAGGGGGGAGGTTTGCAAGGAGGATTCTGGAGGAGTTTCTCAATGATTTCTTTACTAAATGGAGTGTTTTTCTTACAGACTCAAGAGAAAACTAAATGTACATTGTTAAAAGTTGTTGTTATGCCATTGTACAGGGGCCTTTGAAAGCTTGTCTCAAATGCTGGACAACAGATCTTCCTGGAGTCCTACACTGCCCCAGGTGAAAGCAGCTACGAAGTTTTACAGATAAATCGACTTTGCAGTTACATAGTTTGTTAGGATAAAAAAATAATTATTTTTCAATAGCTAACCAGTTTCAACAGAACTTTCTGAATAAAAAGAATATCTGATAGCTCTGCTTTAGTGAAAGGTTTTTATCAGTGAAGTTTGCTAAGTTAGTTTACTTACTGCCTTTGGACTGCAATACTCAGCAAGAGGAATTACTTCCATTTATTTCTGATGTATGAAAATCAGTTCGTCTTTCAGCATTTGTTAACATATCTAATAAGTCCACCTAAAGCATCAGTTAGAACACCGCAAGTGAAAATAATCTCCAAATCCAGTCAAAAAGCAAGACTGCCTACACTTTTTCTGAAGTAAATCCTACCCGGGGTGGGGGGAGCACGTGCAATAATCTGAATTTACAGTGGTGTAGAACATACTTTATGGCTTAACAAACTGGAGATGTCTGTCTTCCCACATTTCACTAATATGATCTTAATCTGAATACAAATTTATAAATATGTTTAGCTATGCTATAAAACACATTTCTAAGACTGTGCTTGTCTTTAAAAGTACTCTGTTTTGTCAAGTTACTTAGCATCTGTTTATGTAATGTTTTTCTTTAAAATCCACTAAAAGGTGTTAATTAAAACTGGGTGATTAGTCCATAATGAACAGTTTAAGCAATTAATGCTACCCCTTTTCTGACCCATGAATTGTCTTTATGCAAAGAGCAATCTTCTTAAACTTGTTATTGAAAAAATACTAAAATTATTTCTTCTGATTCACAACTCCTCAGTAATCAGTTAGCCATACTTAATAGTCTGAGTGAGAGCAGCATTGGATATTCATGGTCTGACACCATGTCATATGACGTTATTTCTATTTCATCATAGGTCAGAGAAATGCTTTCACAATCAGATTTTATACTGTGTACACAAGCTTTTTCTCTTTTTTTTTTTTTTCCCCTGAAAATACTCTCAAGCATTCACTTGAAATTCTTTTGCAATTAAGCAAACTGGTCCACTGGAACTTCCCCCTGGTATGAATACAAAATCGTGAACTGTTGAAAATGAGAGGGAGATCCACAAAAGTCAGACTGGATCATAAAAACAACAAATGTTAAATATTCAAATAGAAACGAGAAATGTTTGCAACATGTACCTTGCCATATACAGTTCTACATACAAACTTTGGCTCATTCCAAACACTACCCAACCCAGCTGCTCAGTCACAGAGAAAGCATATACAGTTTCAAAATGATTCTTCACAGCTAAGATTCAGTCTGGGTAAGATTTTGTTTCTAATAATCTATTTCATTTCTCCTCTAGATCATCTCTCTTCTTCCTTTGACTGTTTACTTGTATGTTTGTTAATGTTGAAGGAACATAGCTTCAACCTTGAAAATATCATCACTTTTATTATCATGGTTATTTCACCTAACGCAAAATAAATAAATAAATAAAAATAATGCCTGAACAGAACAATAGTGGCAAGGCTACAGTCTGAGGTGCACGAGTACAGATGAGGTCAGCATGAACATATTTTCCTCAGCCATATTCAAAATTTACTTATATGTCTGTATACAGACATGTGAAAGAACATAAGGAAAACAGCATCTTTCATTTAACAAAATAATAACAACACAAGATAGAGGTTTTGGCATACCTTTGGCTGTGGCCAGTAACTGTCTGTTAACAGCAAGCAAACCAATGAACTGGGGATTTTTAAGACTGCATTGGCCCCGCAAGGAGGACTCTTTCATTTCCCATACTTTGTCACTTGCCATAGAGCTGGCTGACATAATGGACTTTTACAACAAGCTCAGAAGCAATTGGCAATTAAGTGGTTTGAAGGGGTGCTTCTGGGCTGCCGTGAAAGGCTTCAGGTGTGAAACGCTTGTTTTCAAGAGCACTAAGCAAAATGTATAGTTGCTTTCAGGGGCCCCCTTGTCCTTCTGAGCGAAGGGGGAGAGATGGGGGAAGCAAGGACACTCAAGAGCAATTTGCTATTCAGTGCCTGAATGCTGTGTGCTTTTTCTCTCCCCCCTCCCCATCGTTGCGTGGCTGGTAAGGAGGGCAGATTGCGATGGCACAAACAGCTTTCGGCACAATGGCAGATCAAGAGAGAGGCAGAGAAAATGAGGCAGAGAGAGAATGGGAGCCTGAATGAAGTAAGGATGGTTTGATTGTTAATTGTGGGTAAATGTGTTGCAAGAGTGAAAAGGGTTCATGGACTACTTTAAAACTATACCCAAGCAATAAGTACAGAGTGTGGGGAAATAAGGAGATGTTCCTGACCCTTTTAAGAGCTATAGTAGTGCATCTGGCCCACTTGAAAAGTAAATTGAGAACTGTTAAAAAGATAGGCAAATACATTTGTGTGCATTATATACTTCCATTTCTAAAGGAACCCTGACCAGCAAATGCACTGGGGTGGCATACATACAATATTCTTTTCTCCGAGGATTACTTTACCCATAGGACAAAAAAACAAAACAATCAAAAACGTGAACATGTCCTAATAGACAAATATTTAAAATACAGATTTTTAAAGGTGAATAAAAATATGTTTCTATTCTAGGACAAAATATATTTGTTCGAAGGCTAGCACAAGGGTAAAGAAAACTTCAAACAGAACTAAGGGAACAATATCCTTCATGAAGACTGTTTCATGTCACTTTTCCTTGTATGACCTTTACTTCTAACATATTGATTTTTTCCTAACCCAGCCTTGCTTTGCAGAAAAAAGGGGTATTGAGTCTTTGAGCTGCTTACATATCACTATTGTACATGCATTCTTAAAGGTGAAGGATCCCCTTTCAGAAGATGACTATCTGACTGACAATATGATTAGGATTGTCTGAGGACTTTACATTTTAAGCATAGTGAGCCACAAGCATCAGTTTGGAGCAAGGAGAGGGACGTGAAATTGTGCAGATTCACAAATATTTCATCAGCACAGCACCAAGAGATCTGCTCAGTTATGGCTGCTTGGCAAGGAAGGCAAGATTGTAGAGGAAACCAGAAACATGTCTTGGACCCCAACGAGAAACCACTTTTTGCTTCTCTATTTGCAGACCCCCCTAGATAGCCCAACAGGTCTGCAGTCTCAACACACACAACCTGTATCTGACTGACCTGAAGAATTCATTCTCAACTCACAAACCTTTGTACGTTAGAATACCATGAAAGTAGACCCACCATCTATTTAAAGTAGCCAAAGTACTGGATTAAAAACAATTCTATCAAAACAGTGTTTATCTACAGTCTCCCTTCAAAAAGCAATGCCTTTCTCCCTCATATTTCTTTGAGTCAAAAGCAAAACTAATTCATTCATTGAGAGAGCCCTTGTGAAGCCACCACAAGGAGAAGGAAAATCACTCTTCTTGCCATTCTTTCCTTTACTTGGTCATGAGAGAAATGTCATTTTTTGCTTGCAATAAAACATGGCCAATTCTAAAAGAAAAATGGAGAAACCATTATGAATACCCATGTTGAAAACGTGTGCACAAATGTCCTAATGTTTAGGAATGATGCCATCACTAAGAGATGCCAATGGAAATCTTTGCACTGGTTTCAGCAGAAGCTCAGTAAGTTTCTTCACCATTTTGTCACGTGCATGACCAAGCAATACTGCTCAAAAAGCACGCACACTTGGGCTGTGTTTTGTAACCTATGCTGCTTGCAAGTGCGAGCCAAGCCACAGCACACTTGGAACCAGGGTTTTTCAGATGCAAATAACCTTGCACTGGACTGGTTTTACCAGCTGGGGTTCAATGCACTCAACCCCCTACCCAGAAGTGAGAGTGGTACAGAAAGCTGTAAACCAACTGGTGCTCAGCTGCAAGCGTGTTGTGGTTGCACAGAATGTTGCATAAACAAAAGAATTTATTCACAGCGTGATGGACATGAAATTAAGTGTGCAACCTCTGGCTCATGGAGATGAATCCAGACCCTCTTGCATCACCATTCAAATTTTATAAAGCTGAAATTTGTACAGGTAACATGGAAAATAGACAAAAGAAAAATAAATGCATAAGGAAAGAAAAGTCAATACGAATCAACAGATTTCATTTAAAATCTTGTGCTCAGTAAAAATAATAAGGGTGAAATCAAATAAAACCTTTAACTTCAAGAAAAGTATGATGAAAAGCAGAAAAATGAGAGAAAATGTTTCAGCTACTTCTACCATAGAAGCAGTTGAACTGATATTTTTCAATAAAAACCTTCAGTTACCATAAAAATGCGACATTTTATTTTGACATATCAGAGCAATTTCTCCATGAAAAAGACAGGAAAATCTCAAAACGCAATTTTCTTTGAAGTGCTTGTTGAAGAAAATGCAAAACTGATATACATACAGTATCTAATGACCACACTCATGTAACAAATTCAGGGTTACTTATGATTAAATTTGCTCCTTTACTATCAAATTGTGGCACACATAGGCCTTACTTGCTTACAACATAACCAGGAGAAAATAGAAGGGCACATGAATATTACAACTACTGCTTTATACAACATTAAGTACGTTCTAAATCACACAGAAAATCATGTGCTGCCTGCAGTTATTTTAATGTAAGGGCCAGAGATGTTGGAACTGCACTGAGCTTCCCCTACCAGACTTCACTCAGAGAAACTCCAAACTTGTCAGACTTTCTCTGCTCTCACTGTCCTGATTTCTTCTCATCACAATATGGGCATGCTATAGAGTCTTTCATCTAAAAATGAAAACATAAACACTCTAGCCCACTCCTGTCTTTCCAATCATTTTCATTGTACAAGCTGCTTACATCTCCATCATTTCTCCTTCCATTTTGTCCTAAAGTGTTTCTAATCTAATTTCTGCCCATTCAGTCGACACAGTTTTCACTGGTCTCTGGTGTCCCCTTAGCCAAAGCTCCAGCCATACCATATATCAAAGTCCTTCTGACACAGTTTTATATGGTGTCCTTAGTGATATTTTGCCATTGACTCTCATGACTTTGAGCTTTCATGTTCTCCTCTCATCTTCTAGATCTTGACACCATCAACTTTTTGTTGAGCCACCTCAACAGGAGCCATTTTTCTCCTACTCTCACTTCCGGGTCAACTCAGCTGAGAAATTCAACTGTCACCTTCATGTCAGTGACTCCTAGGCCTGTCTTTACTCCAGATGTCCCTACTGTTCAAATTAAATCTATTTTCATTATATCCTATATACAGATCTAGGAACCACCTGAAGCGCAGCTTAACAAACAGAGCACCAAGTGTCCCCTCTGCTCCGTTTTATCACAGAAATAATCAGTACCTTGCCTACTTCTCAGACACGTAACCTAGCCTTTACCTCTGAAAACAACTTTGTTCTAATTGCTTCTTAAAACAAATAAATAAATAAAGCTTTGTCTATTCTGGCTAGAAGCATTAACATTGTGATTAAAGAAACCTTTCTCCTTACCTTTGAGAATATAACCTTGCTCCACTTATGTACATTCAGAATATTTCCATACAAATCACTTTTCTTAGCCCATAGCTTTGACCACATCCCCGCTTTTCTTTACAACCCTCTGCTCTCTCCCTGTCAAACTGCATCAAACATAAGCTACTTGTCTACACTTCCAAGGCCTTCAGAGATCATGTCCATGCCACCAACCAACTCTTTGTCAATATGATGAACCTCATCTCCACAGAGCCAGTAGCACCAGCTTCCAGTGCACACTTCCTATATTCTCCAATCACCTTTCTGCTGTCACACATTTTCCCTTCACTTAGTATGAAAAATCTGCAGATACTTCATTATGTGCCTTCAAATCCTTAAATATATATACTTTTTTTTTTTTCTCTGAGGTTTCTAGGAGACCTCAGAACTGTCCAGCTACTGCTAGGATAAGACCACTGCCAAACATGCTAGCTGTGTTAAGCCATTCATTCCAAATCCTTTTTGTGTGCAGGTATCACCTCCCCTGCAACACATTACGTTGTAAGCTCTTTGAAGTAAGAACTGTCTTTTTGATTTGTGTTTGCACAGTGCGTAGCACAACAAAGTCTTGACTCTTACTACATTCTATGGAAGTAAAAAAAAAAAAAAAGTGGCGAATGGGATGTTGGAGAAAGGGTTAATCAGTTTACATCAATTAGTTGGTAACCAGATACCTTTCTGGAACAAATTAGAAGCTAATTAGAGTGTTTTAATGATGTCATGTTTCCATCTTGCACTTTACTTGTTAAGACTGTTGTAGTGCCCTGCTGAGAAAGGGATGTGGGTGGAGATTCTATGGAATTGGTCCTTTTTCTTCCTTTAAGTTTTAAATTTTCGTGATCATTTTCTTTTTTAGTTATGTCAGTTTTCTGAATATGTATATCAAATATTTTACTTCCTAAAAAGAAATAATAATAATAATAATATTACTAAAAATATTTTTCTACTAATTCTACGCTGAATTTGTCTTTTTAGACTTACAGACCTTTTCAGACCATGGCCATACATCTATGTTTTGCCCCCACCAACTCTTACAGTTATTAATCCAAAGAACCTCGTCAGAACTCAGCCTGTTTTAGGCCAAACAAGTTACTTTTTAAGGATGGTAAATTTTCCAATATACATGATTTTTTCACTGATGCTGTCTAATGCAGTAACTACATGCAATCCCTCATAAAAATGCAGCCAATAATTAGCAATGAATTAAATAATTATGAACAATAGCTAGTACTAAAAAATATTTTCCATACTGAAACTTCTTTGTAAGATGAGTGCCTTACAAAATACGCTGGTATTCATTTTCTGTAGCATTATACCTACAAGCTGTCGTCTCTCCTTGGAAGAGAAGGTACACAGCTGTGATTGGTGTAACACTATACACATGGAGCAAAATGCAACATTGAATTGGAATGTGCAAAGGCACACATACAGATAAATAAATCACATTTAGGGTTCTATATTACTACGAAAAGCATCAACTATCCTTTAAGACAATTTTTCCAA
>JAOWBP010004028.1:13424566-13444414 GCA_028571105.1 Tragopan temminckii | reverse complement strand
TGCTCATGGTCATTTCTTAGAATTCTGTTTATGTAAATGGAACTAGTACTAAAGGGAAATGAACAGATCTAATCAAAACCTTAGTTGCTTCAAATGTACAATTTTTTCTCTATTTATGTCTTACTCCTTCAGCGATATCCCAAGAACGACAACGAAAATATTAACCCAGTTTTGAGCTCATAAAGAAATCAAGACCCAGTCAATGCTGAAGTTCTGTGGTACTGGTGGGTTTGTACTTTTTTGTTTTGTTAAAGAAAGCAAACTCTTGATTAACTGAACAGAGAATACCCCATTAAAGAAAACTCACATCACACTACTTCCTCACAATAACTCGTGGTTTTATTTTGAAGCTGCTTGCTCATGAGCTGGAAGTTCTACAGATGATGCTAACAGAAAGTTAACTCAAAAGGAAGGCAATAGAAAGTCCATCACACTGCTAACACATCACAGCTGTTTCTAGCAGCCTCCTTGCTATTGGGGCAGTTTTCTGGTTAATTTTTGGTGTTTTCATTTGTTTATTATAATATTTTTTCCTAGTCTTGTCTTGCACACCAGAAAGAATTTACTTCTAGCCAAGTTTCAAATCAGTGATTTCCTATCAATAAACATTTGATTTCAAGTAATTATTTTATTTTAAATACATTTGATTCAGCATAAGTTGAAGACATGAATCTCAAGGTTTTAAGAGTAAGCACACACCATAACACATATCTTAAGATCATGCCAGCATGCTAAGCACCTTTGATGAAAGCCTAAAAACTTTCATTTATAATATAAAAAAGGACTGAACTCACCCATTGCTTCAGAATCCAAGTCACAAACCTCCAATCATAACTCCCCTCCAGCAAGACCCCATTTCCACTTCTGCAACTAGGAAAGCACAGACCCGAACTTCAAGAATGCTATTCCACCTCTCCTTCAAGAGAAGGAAATACATTTTTCCCTACTACTGGTAATGCTGGGATAAGCACAGTCTAGGCTGACGGATCTGGACATTGCAAATGCCTGCACAAACCTGAGACAACAAGAGAAGATGCAGACCGGATGAACCGCACTCACTGCTTAGCGTCTGCGAGTTTGCTCTAAGGTGCACCTATATTGCCAATAACGTGGGGAATGGGACAGCCTCTCCCATACACAGGGCTGAAAGAACAGGAGGAAAAGGCAGGAAAAGAATCACTTCCGGGAAACTGCTGACATGCATTCCTTTATCTTTTCTCAGAAGGCTGATCTCTTGACATAAGCACAGATCCAGCAGGAAAGGTGACCCTGGCATTTTGCTTCTCCCTTCAAGAATGTGACAGTTGAAGCAGCATGAAAGCCTGCTATCTTGGCTTAAGGAAAGTTAGATGTAGCCCGTTTGCTGATGCCTTCTCAGAGCGATATGTGGGCCTGAGGCTTGAGCAAGAACTCTTCTGTAACACTGGATTTACCTTTCCAAAGAGAATTAATTCTTCCAAAATAAGATAAACCCTGCTTTCCCAATCACTGAGACTTAAGACATTGAGGAATTTTAGCTCTAGAGAGCACAAAGCAACACAAGCTTCTTCATGCAAAAAAGTTAACACTGCTTTCAGTTACCAGGTACACAGAAGGTAAGACACTCATTTTCTTATGTGGGAGCAGAATTTGGCCCACATGCATGAAATGTTTCAAAAGACAAGGATCATTCAAAGCAAAAGTATTTCAGTCAGGGCATTGCTAGATAATCTTGCTGGTTGTCAGATCTGCAGTGTAATGACATGTCAATTTGATTCCTTTTGTGCCAGAGCTTGGAGCCTATCTTCGGGCCTGAATTCTTCTGTACTTTAGTTTTTCTTTTGTTCCAGTGGCACTTCTCCCAACATTACTTGACAATGAGTGATGCTCCACAACCCTGATCTTTCACACCCCGTTGGTGACCTATAACTTTTCATGCATAACCTTTGACCTGGGTCCTGACAGTTTGATTTATTGTCCAGTGTTATGATTTATGAGTATCTTCTCAGAATAATTAACGGACAACAGGTGGCAGCATAATAATTTTGATTACCCAGCGGTTCATGAAACCACGACAAAGGTGACTTCATTTACTGAATAAGAAAAGGACAACAATTAAAAATTACACAAAGCAATCCTTTTATGTCTTTTTGGTTTTCACCCTTTGTCTGTTGAACAGAAGACTTTATTTAGGCTCACTGCCTCCCTTCTCAAATACCCAGAACTTAAATTCTGTGCAGAAGACAATACTTCCTAAATCATAGCGCCAGTATTTTGCTGCTAGAAAAATCCTCAGTTAATTGCATGCTGTCAGTTTCTAGAAAATGAATGAGTTACTTTAAATGTTTGCAAACTTGTACAATGTTGGCCGAAGTTCATTCCAAAGTGTGGGTTGCTCTGAACTTCCAATTTTCAGAACTGCTCAAGCATTGTGTCTTGGACATCACTTACCTTAAGTTGGACCCCAGTCAAAATATTTATTTCCACAATTCATTTCCTAGGTAGACAGAGCTTTTTACCCATCTCTAATGATCACAGAGCAAAATAAGTTTTGTTGCCAAGTCTCTTACATAATTACTTAAATGTAAGTTACAGAACATGTTCTCGCTACCCTGGCATCAGGTCCTATGCTGAGACAAATTTAGTTTAGCTAGTTCTACAATGCCTTCCAAACACCTAACTTCACCCCTTCAACACAAGCAGCTGTGCAGTCATTCATGCTCCTCACAGGAGAAACACACAAGTAGTGGTGATAGATGCATACAGTAGCACAAAACAAGTTATGTATAGAGCCACAGAGTCAGACTTGCTCACAGCGCATGAAGAACAAAGTAACTTCTCCCAGAAACTACATACTGTTACGATGTATTCTGTCTCATTGCTATCTAACATGCTGTGTTCCCCCTTATTTCAGTTGATCACAATTCCTTAGTTTTTTGATAGAAAGACATTGATACAGAAGAGGATATAGTGGTATCATCCATATGGGCAATGGGATCCTCAGCCAGATTAAGCTAATCAATAAGATTTTCAATGAAGTTTGTGGGAGCTGCAAGTATTTCAAACTTCCAGAAACTGAGCCAATGACGGATAAAAAAAATGGAACTCTCTCCTTACAAGATTTACATTATGTTGGAGAACAAAGGCATACCTGAACAGATACTACATGCTCATTCTTAGATACACTTTTCAATATTAATTAAAATAAGAGAGATAATGGTGTGGTTTCCTAATCTTTATCAAAAGATAGAGTCTAAGCCACAACTAGTGCAACACATTTCGCTAATGCTGATAGACCTCTTGCTGTCAGCACGCACCAGCCTGGACACTGGAACATAACGCTTTCCTCTCATCCCCAGATTTGAAGTAAACTAAAGAAATACTAGTGAGTTTCAACAGCAAAACTTGTTTGCCACAATTTGTCTTCATGCCCAAGATAGCATATGCAAAATGAATTCCTGTACTATCACAATGACAAAATTAGAAGCTTATCATTTTTAATTGACTTCATGACTTACAAAAATATTCCTACAATCCTGCTTTACATCAGTTTAGAAACAGCTTAACACACAGTTATGAAATATTCATTCCTGTTACATTCAGATTTTACAATAGCTGACGGAGAGCCTGGCTAATAGATAAAGCAGAGTTCCCGGAATATTAAAAGCACTCAAGCTTTTGCAAGGATCCTTAGATCCTAGAAAAATAAATAAATAGTTTTCTGCTTTTGAGATCAGACTTGTTTCATCCCCATCCCTTCCCCTGAGAACTCAAAGGCACCCTACAACCAAACACTATTATAATGAAACCAATTTTGCCCTTAGTAGTTCTATCAAACCTTTAATAACATATTAGCTGCTTAATATACAATGAACGTAGAAACAGAAAAGCACTAGCACCCAATTGCATTCTCAGGAGAGATGAAGGAAAAAATTGCAAAAAGTCATTTATCAGATTAATGCAGCTGCTTTTGCTGCATCACAAAATAACCACAGGCTTTCTACAAATGGAATAGTAATGCTAGTCATAAGAAAAAGAGCATGTATGCCATGACTTGTTCTAATTAACGTTTTAATTTGGGATAGCATCTCAGTGATGATGCCTGGTATATCACATGACAGCATTTCCTCTCTTTTATTTGGTGCTGCAAAGGTATTTGCACTGCAAACAGTCTCTAACTTTTAAACCACAATCAGTTATAAAATAAAATTTCTTAATTTACGAAAATCAGACCTCTGCATACACTACAATTTCACCAGAGGTAAATAGATAAATTAAGGCACACAGATTTTTCAAGTTCCATGTCATTGACTCTGGCTGTTCTGTTTCAAGTCTCACATGGGAAGTGGCAAGCTTTAAAATGGTATATGTGCTCAAATCATGATGTGATTTTAGTACTTTGTTTCCCATCAATTTTTAAATTAATTATCTGGAAGCAAGCAGCGGTTCATTTTTGGTCATGGACTTCTTGATTAGAAGCTGTGACCCTTTATGCCTTTTTGGCATGCTCTATACAACAGCAATGACATGCAGCATGACCTCTGACACCTGATTCAACAAAAAGTAACTCCCTGACAGATCTTTCATATTCAGCAATCTCTTTGTTACACTGGGACACTTACCCAATTCCCTCCTCTAAAACCTACCCCGTCTCCCTGTTTTCTCCTTATCCCTTCCTGCTCAGAAACTTGTTTGGTAGCAACATTTCTGTCCTTCCATTTATGCCTCTCCTTCTGTTTTTACAAACTTTACACTATACCATCATCCCATATGTTTGTGCCGCACACAAGGAGGTTTCTTTAGAAAGCGCTGATGCTAATTATAAATTTAATTTGCATTTTAATTAGAATGGTAGCAAATTAAAAGCGTGGCAGCTGGAGAATTTTGAACGCTTTGCAGAGATTTGGTGTCAGTATCTCCCTGCTTCTGACTTCACTCTTTTCATTTTTCCCCTCACTATCTTTCATTCACACAAACATATTGGCAATTTTTCTCCTCTCTTGTTTCTTTTTTTTTTTTTTTTGTCTATTTTTTATTTCTCCATTTTCCCCCTAAGGATCAAGTTATAAATTATTTCTTTTTTGTACTGATAAACAGTATACTCTTGTCTTGTGCCAGTACACCATGTACTGTAGTGATAGTGCAGCTTTTAAGTGAGCTTTTGTGAGGCTCTGTCAGTGCTGCCCTATTTTGCTATTTATATCTACAGTTTATTTACAGGTAGGAATCTATTCTATACCCCCTCGACTAATTTCAAATTCCAGACCTTAACAGCAAACTCTAGCCTAGCCCTAGACATTTCATTTTTACATTCTACAAATCTGCTGTAAGTCTGCAGAACCTTAACAAAAGCCATTCAGAATGCAATGGGGACTGCTCAACTTTATTCTTCAGTTAGCAAATGCAGCATTCAGTGTTCTTTTGGACAAAAGGCTGAAGTAATCTGTCAGTCTTTTGGTCCATATAATGGCATATATTCTGGCCCTTGTGTCTCCCAGTGCTGTCTTTAATTTGCTATGTGAGCATGTCTGGTTTCAGTACTCACGTGAGCACATTTAGTCAGTTCTGTCGTTTTCCCTATGTTGCATCTCCATGGTCATTTTCATTCCTTCTGTTCACTTCCCCCACGGTGTCCTTGCTCAATAATTTTCATTAATTGATTGACAGCTCTGATAGACCCAACTAACCTCTATCTCACTCTCATGTCGGTTTTTAAATAAGTACTTGTACGTCCAATGACCTTGTCGCCTCATCAGATATCAGAAAATGAGCATGCAGATATGGAGGAAGCTGATTAGGAAAATAAGGAAGATCTCACTTCTGGCGCAAGTCCATAATAAGCTCTGACAACTAACTTTACATTGTGGGCTTTTTTTTTTTTTAAAAAAGGGACTGACAAACGTGGAATAAATAATGTTAACCATTACCTAAAGCACTGCTTCAGTAAAAGGAAGGCTTAGAACACTGCTAGCATAACAGACTTTTTGGAAAGATGGAAAATAAGCCATGCTGCCAACACAGGTCTACATCAACTTTACTCAGACTTATCTGTTGTTTATAATTCTACTTTGAATTACTTCTTCAGTATTATTTGTCTCCTGTATTTCCTCCATGAAAAGAGAAGTGAACGTGAAGGAAATTACACTAGCACACACCTAAATGTTTTGCAGAATGCCAGAGATCTTTACCTGGGTTGAATTAAGTTAATTCCTGAGATTATTTTTTTTTTTTTTTTTTTTTTTTTACACACTCATTAATATCACCAGGTTGATGTTACTGGGTATTCCAGATGACTTCTTGAGAAACTGTCCTTGTAGAAAATGTCATGCTTTAAACAAAGACTTCAAAAAACGTTACTGTTATTTTAAAGATGGTGAACTGAGTCACAGTGATCCACACAGAAGATCTCTTGCAAGTCAGAAACAAATCAGCTCTGCTGAGGCCCAGTCACCCTCCTTTTTACCTCTTCCAGATCACTGCGACCTTCTCAGTTTTCACTTGTTTAGAACCCAGATAGTGCTTTTTGTAGTTCTGGTTTTTTAGTTTTTTGATATAAAGTGATGATGCCAGATGACACACTCACTGAATGTACTCAAATAAGTTAGTTTAACAGAACAGCATATAGTAAAACAGTGCTTAGCAAATTGTAAAAAACAACCAACGTTTGGAGTTTTTCTAATAGGCTTTGAGCTACAAGCCTATTAGAACCAGTAGATAGCTGGAATATTGTCCAATGGCAAAGGAAAATTGACTCCACTGGAATTTGATAGAAAAATACTGGAAGTGTTCTATACAGATATATAACATGCAGCAGTGGTCAAGTGACTTTCAAGAAATGCTTTGTTCTTACAGATGCAATTCAATTTAAAAACAAAACAAAAAAAACTGGCTTTTGCAATTTCTATCTGTACAGGATTCAAATCTTGAGTTTCTCAGTGCCAGAGGACTTGGAAATAGAATCCTTTTGCTGAAAACTCCCTTACATGAGGAATTTGGCTTGGGTAAACACTTCCATTAATTTCCAAGTCTTCTTACCAACAAACATTCATTGACCTCAGTGAAAGTAATCACATGGGTTTAGGTTGACCATCTATACAAGCAAAGCTTTGTGGAGTCTAAATCAACTAAACTATCTTCAAGCTCTAACTTCCGCAAGTGGTAAGGAACATTAGACAACACATTGATATTTGGTTGTCCTAATCAAGCTTGTACATTAATCATATTATTGTAAAGTAAACTTCTAATTTCTGTTCCATTGTTATGCGCCCTGGAATGCCCTTCTCTCAAACGTAAACAAACAAATTAAAACAAGTTCAACTGTTGGTTAAGCTCTGCTCAACTGAATTTCTCATGGTAACTTTTTATTGTGAAAATTTCCATGCAGCGCACAGCATTATCCAAATTACAAACCTTCCACCTTAGCACTTTGGAAAGGCTTGGATTTTATTTCAAGTAAGTTTTTGCAGCTGTACAAAATACTTTCATTAACCCAAGAATGGATTATTTGGAGTGCTAATTAATTGATTCTTCAAAATGCCAATTGACATACTCCTAGGGAAAACCTGATCTAAGCAACTATGTTAATCAAGCTATTGTACGTACGGTTCTGTCTGAATATCAGACCATCTGAAATGAGGAGAACTTTGCCATTACTATCCTGGACCTCTTGTGGGCAACTAATTAATATGAGTAGACTATGACAGTTGCACTTGTACATTCACTGTACTGCCTGACAATAACTCTATAAAATTACATTTCAGCTAAAGAATGGAAACAGTGTTAAATACCATTATTTGCCTTCCTTTGATGTCTGAGAGTCATTATGAAAGCAATTACAGCAGTTTCTCTGTCTGTATGTCTACAGGGTATTTATCTGTATCTGTCTGAGTCCTTTGCCAGGTGGAGAATATATGGCATATTAAAGACAAGGGAATTCAGCCTCAATTATCAGACTACGAACAGAAGAAGAAACAAAATCAGAGTTTTGCAGATGATCCTGCCAGAAAACAGTAATTTAATATTAAAGGCAGGCAATCCAGGGAAAACTTGCCCAGTGCATCATTTTATTTTAATATTATTGAATTCCGCCTTCCCTCCATTGCCCTCCATTGTTTTCCTCCAGCATCAGCGTTTTCTACTACCACTGCTCATTTTCTATAAGCTTGTGCACGGTTTGACAAGCAAGACTTTTTTTAAATCTTACTTTTTGTTTCTTAATTATATGCAGATATCTTGCCATCTAAAAGCCTCTCAGGCTCAGAAACAACAGATTCTGAATGGGGCAAAGCCATACAAGGCAACATGCTGACAAGAGAGTTAGGAGCTTTGTAGTGCTTACAGACTACATATTTCATTCAGCCTGTGCCTGATCATTATTTTAATAAGCCCTGTGGTAGTAGGACTAGGTCCATAGGTTGTCAGATGAGTGATAAGTGCTATTCACTTTAGACGCAAGAGCCAACGCCAAATTTATCCCTTGGATTCATTCAGCTGTCATTGCACATCAGACTCCTGGGCAAATTAAGACAATTCTCCAGTTACTTTTCTATACCAGTGAGCTTAGAGTTGACAAAAATAATGCTCTGTCAAAGACAAAATTGAAAAATACTAATTTTTCAACCAAACATACACAAGAACAGATGGATTTCTTGATCTTTCACCTGAAAATGTATCAATTCTAAACCTATCTGTTTTCTGTGTCCATTCATAACTGCTCCACAGCACCTTCATACCTTGCAATAGCGGATATTTTACTATCTCTTCCATCTGGCATTCTATACTAATAAGTGCAGTTCTGTATTAACAAACCCCACCACAAATCTCAAAACTTCTGTTCCATCATGAATTAGAACTTTCAGAAGTAAACTCCTATGACACGATTTAGTCACTGTTGTCTGCACCTGAATACACCAGAGAACGCTGTGAGTTAAGCGCACAGAAGAAACGCCTTGGTATCTCCAAACAGATCACCCACCTGTACCAGACACAGACTGGAGAGTAATACAGACCTGGATGAAAGCTAGTTTGCCCTGCTATTTGAGGCTGACAGGATGGTAATTTATTTCAGTTGCCTGCTATCCATCATAATTTATTTGAAGACCTAGAGAATGTATCTATGAAAAACAAAAATTTTCTTCTTTTGGTAGCTAAGTTTACAAATGCTTCATCTTTTGTTTTAAATGGAAAGGCATGAATATTACTAGCGTCATACTTCTCCTCAAGTATGATATATATTCTGAAATTTGGGTAATATCTGGAGGAAGAGCCTTTGGCACATATTTAAGTCTCTGCACAATGTCTACAGATTTTCTGAGGAAAAATAATTCAAAGTTCTAGAGTCAAGTTGCAGAAAAGGTATAATAGCATTTGACTACACCAGTTATCATCAGATGAAGTCTGGCCTAGTCTCAAAGAAATACCTAGAACTGTCTATCTCATTGCTGTGCCACTAATTCAGCCATCTACCTTGGCTTGGTAGAAGTGTGCACAAAGGAGGGTGAGAATGCAACAGATACAAATATTCCACTGCTTGCTTTATTATCGCATGCTCTCAAGGAGGCACTGGTGACAGAAACCCAGGGCAGCAGTTTGCTGCAGGCGAGCCGAGATGCTCTGCAGTCCCTCCACCCACACCCTGTTACACTGAATTAGTACTGTCACTCAAGTGCATAATGCAACACTTACCTGCACAAGACAGAACCGCGCTTCGTTTGCTGTAAGGCTGATGCTACCGAGGCCACAGAGATGATTCACTAAGATGTCATCAGTAATGAGTCCAAATTACCCATTATACTCAAACTGCATATGCTAGAGCTTTTAATACATTTTGAATATTAGATACCACGTGCATTTTTATCAAAATCCCTGGAATCTTTTCCAGTTGCATTTTCTTTCCACTTTTAAGGAAAACAATTATTCGCTCTCTTTACAACATTTCCTTACACTCAGACATTTTATCAGCAACCTCACGTTACAAAACTGTTTCTGTCCTTTAAGGGCATTATTCTGGTATCACTTGTTGGAAATCTTGCCATTAAGTCTTGCAAAACTAAAATGTTCAAAAGAAACATATATACACGTGCATATACACACATATGTAAGATATAAGATTTTTGTTTTAAAAGATTAATGAATGACATAAGTCTCAGTAAGACATGAAGACCTTAATACCATATAACAAAGAAAGAAAGGATTTAAGGATATATTAGATATTTTGCAGTATAAATATATTCCTGATTAATTAAATCTGCAAAGTATATTACCCTACCCTGAGGAAATGATGGCATTCAACAATGTTTTGTGGGGATTTTTTTTTCTGACAGAGAAAAAAGATTGCCTTTGATATTTAACTTAAGAGAAAAGAGAGAAAAATATTTTATGAACTTGTACAAACAAAGAAATTTGATTCTTTCCTTTAATTAAAAAGCAACAATGCAACTTGCAAGAAACACGCTTATTTTGTCCAGAAAGGAAGATTAATACAGGTTAAAAAGGCTTTCTAGTTTTACCAAATTAATATTGTGTTTAATTATATGAGATTAAAATTTCATTATAAGTTATACTTTAATTGGTATAGGAACGGCCAGAGGTTAAAACCTTTGCATGAGTTACCTTTTGTGCTGCTCCAATATCTAATAACATAGCAATTTTAAATTATAAACCCTGACAACATTTAACAAGTTTCTTACATGTTTTAATTTTACCCTAGCAGTCTTTTATGTGGAGCAGCAGTGTTCCTGAGGTCATAATCCTGGACGATGAAACGAGCTGAGACAGAAATCATTACAGAAGCAAAGTGGCCGGACGTTGTTGGATTATAGTAAAGGTGCTACCTGAACTCCAACCATCACTTAGAGGTTTTGACACTGCCACTTCACAACAGTGACACGCTGTCGTAGTTTAGTAGAAACAGCATGCATGTGAGGGAGGGAACAGGAGGAAGGACAAGGACAGACAAACCACACCTTTCTGGCTCCTAATCAAGCAGTTACGCCTTCAAGAACACTGGGAAATTCTTCTCAGGAAGAGATCAAAGAAACGTGAAGGGTCCTTCTGACAAATGCACAAAGTGGCTCTGAACTGTTTAACCACTGATACGGTGTCCTACAAGTGGGATTTTCAGGGCACTGGAAGAGGTTTAGGCTATTGACCCCTAATGGAATTAGGATATCTATTGCAGGGGTGTTCGTAAAATCCAGCACTACTGAGAATAAACATAAACAAGAAGAGAAAACTGCTTCAAGGACATAGTTCCATTTCAGAAATGAAGAAAGCGGTTACATTTACATGTATAATGGTTTGCTGCTGAGCTAACGCCTCTCCCACCTGATTTTCACCCTAAGCCCCAAACTTTCATGAACAAGGCTGGTACAATTGTTTGGATCTGGACAGTTGGTTCTTCATCTAAAAATGCTGATGTGCAAGTCCAGGAATATGTAAGCTTTTTTCCAGGGATCACAAGTTAGTAATTTATCCTTGGTACAGTGGATCATTAGAACAGCCCTGATTCCTGACAAATCCAAGGAAAAATATCTCTGCTTTACTATGAATAAGAAATTCTTGTCTGCTGATCAATACCTCTTGCCCAGGAAGAACAGAGAACATAAAAAGCTTCTCCAAGGGAATCTGTACTGCATTCTGTCACTACATAGACCCATAGGCTATCTATTATTATTGAATTGAGTGATTATTGATTACCCTTTAGTATTGACAGAATCAGTGTGTATATAGATTACCTGCCATATAAATGCCAATCATGTGAATTCAAAATGTCCTGGACCAACTAAAGCGTATTTTGTACTGTTTCCATCCTACACACCTGTACTTGAGCCTCCTGGAAATTAAAAGCAGCTGCTACTTTGTATGGCAAATCCAGTCAGCTCACTGTCATCACATAAATTACATATACAAGTAACAGTCTGTTGTTTAGTGCTATCCCAAAGTGACCTGTAAAAAAGGGGTGTTTGCTCCTGTTGTTGAATTGAGGTGAGAACAGAGTTCTAATTGCCTGGTTTTTCTCTGTGATAGTTTACAGTTGGATCTCATTATTGAATAACTGTTTAATCAACTCTAAAACATACAGTGTAATTAGCACTGCAGCAATACAGATACACTATGAGGCAGTTACATCCATTCAATATTTGGTTCAATAATAATGGATCAAAAACTAGAAGAATACGTTTATACACTTTTAACATATTTCAGTCACATTCATATTCAGACATGAAAATTTTGGTTCAGGGTTTCATTTGAAGTAAATGAACATAACTTCATTTAATTCAACAGAGATCCATTGATTTGTCCAGTATCAGACTCTGACCCCCACTTGTTTTTTAGTACAATAGCAACTTTAGGTGTGATCACGTTTTTGCAGAAAAAAGGACACTTCAGAGGGCTTTTTGTGTGCTTAATGACATTCAGGGATGAGGCCTCCTGCAAGTCACTACAGTGAACAATTTTAAAAGAACTTCATCATTAAAAGGACAAACTTTCAGAGCTAGTAAACGAAATCTGGTAATTCTGTAATTAAAACACTTTTGTTGACAAAAAATCTGGAAAGGTCTTGGATAGTTGAATAGTACCCTTCAGACTAATGTTTAATTGAAAACAGCATTTACTGCTCTAGTGCATTTGATAGAGCTCTTTACTGTGTTTCTTTATGTATAATTGTATTTTGCAAGCAATTTCAAATAACTAGATGAGTGCAGTCCTTATAGAAGGTGAAGATGAGTCCTTGCAAGGATATAAATGTCTACAGGGGTTTCTTTCTAACAGATATGAAAAAGTAATTTCCATTCTGCTACTTTCGTCTGATCCTTTCTGCATAGGAAATGCCTTTCACATACACACACAGCTTCTCACCTGAAGAAAATATTTCCTAAAAGACAACCCAAAACCCTCTGTATTTTTGGGATAATGGAAAACCAGGCAGTAATACATAGGGATATCCACTGTTTTCCTTTAAAAGCACAATTAATCGTTTTTACACCTATAATTTTTTTGTTTTTTGAAACTTCAATGCTGCAGTTGCAACAAAAGGAAAAAATAAATAGATACGGTTCTGACTTGAGCACGGTAGGCACGGATAGACTAAAAGATTTCCTGAGGCGCTTTGGATTCCAAAGGACAATCCTCAACGAAACTGCTGAGACAGAGTTCTGAAAATGCCATTCTAATATTACATAGTCTCCAATCCAGTAGAAACATTTCCAAAAACTCTGATTTTTGACCAAATCCTTGTAACGCCTAATTAGGCCGAGGACCCTAATTCACTTTGGCAAGGTAAACTTCAGGTACAGGAAGCAGTACGATTGCAAATCGATCAGTTGAAGTCAACTGAGCTCTGCTTCAGTCTGTCCTACTACATCATTTGTTACTGTTGTCAGCAGTATCTGCAGAGCCTTCTTTTTTGTAGCTGCTTATTTTTTGGAATGCAACAGTCTGGAAAACAAACCTCAAAAGCAAATTCCAGTCATGGCCTGTTCCCTTCCTGAGACTATACAGCTGCTCCTTAAGAATAACTCATTATGGACAAACTGCCAAGGGGTAATTCAGGAGTGCTGACACTTCTCCCAAAGCTATTACCTGCCTTAGAGATATCACTGGTTTTAGCAGATCTACGATAACAAAGCCTGAGAACTCAAAATTTGGCCATAGTACTCATAGAATTTATGAACTTTGTTTTTGATTATTACCCTACCAACCTTCCTCAACCTTCCAACCTCTCTTGCTGCATCTCCAACAAGTTTTAGTTTAGACGCTCTCTCAGATCAGTGACCTTGTCCATCTTTGTGTGCATAAAAGATGAGTTCACTATGATGCTTGATTGAAGCAGTAATAACACACTGTAACAGAATTTCTCTCACAGTGAGAAACTGGAGCATGAAGACGCTGCATTTTTAGAGGATTTTTTAGAAGGAAGAGAACCTCAGTATGACTTATTGAAATGCGACTTACTATCTTCCCATGCATACCCACAGCCTGATTGCATTTAGCGTATCGGCCTATTGTTACAGACAAAAGAATGTCCAACTCTCTCAAGGTTAACTGACTGCTGTTCTTTAAAATATACGTGAGAAATTTTATTGACCATCTCGCATCCAACCTTACCTACCACACAGAGGAACAGTAAGAGGGGAAAGAATTCCACAAAATGATGAAAAGGACAAGAAGTTGAAATGCACTTCATTTTGCCAAAATTTTTTTGTCGCCATGTTGCATATTTTCCTGAATTCACCTTTGTGTGATCAGGAGGAGTCAGTATTTTCTAAAGAGATTTCCTAAATAATTTCCCAAATTAACTTGCAATCCTAGCAATACAGGGCAGTGGGGTAACTGAAACCAACAAACAGCAACATGCAGACGGCCCAGATTCATTTGCAAAATGAACAATTCTAAGTCTTGAGCATTTCCTAGAAATGGAATTTTGCACGTATGAAAATATTTCCACACCATTTTCAAGTCTCCACTAATTCTGATTTTTGGAAAGAATTACTTTTTTTTTAAGATATTACAAAACCAGGACCTGAAATAGCAAAATCATGCACGGGTACAATAACACATGTGTAAGGTTGGCACGGAAGCATTTCTGACAGAAGTCCCATACAGACAATAAGTTAGACCATATCACCATCCCTGAAATGACACACACATTCGCTAGCTCTTTTATGTCCAGTTTTCACATAGCAATATTAAAGCAGATAAAACCATTAAGCATGCAACAACACCAGGAAGATCTGTATGAATCATCTGTAAAAATGTCAGGGTTTTTTTTCAGGTATATGTAAGCATATTTTTGTAAAATATTTATATATTACTTCACACAAGAGCAATAATTGTTATCTTCAAATTGGAAAAAGGCTTTACTTTAGATAGCTGACACAGCCCAACCCCCACCAAATATCCCGCTGCAGAGCATATATAAGCCAAACACGTCTGATTTCTAACACATCCCACAACTTATTTCTCCACAATAACAAACCTGCACAAGACATATCTGATGACAACGAGATAACCCCTTGTAATGCCTCCACCATGATAACTGGATTTTTGCTAAGCTTTCCATGACCAAATTATAGCCATAATGATGACACACTGCACACCGCTGCCAAGCAGCATAAAGTGACACCTGCTTACGATAGCTTGAAATGGAACTTGTCAACATGACCAGAAACATTACCAATAACAAAAAGGCTGTTTTCCTGAAGCTTGCTCCTCTTGCATAGCACCTGCTCAGTTTGCAGCCTTGCAGAACCAGAACCTACCTTCATACCGCCTGGAATCCATGAAATCGAAGAAGCATTTTTATCTTTTTAATATATTTTTATAATAATAATAATTAAAAACATATCAAAAAAGAAAACAGAACAACATATCCACATTATACAAAGGAAAGACAGCTCCAATTAAGTCTCTCTGGACCGGTTTCAACCTCCACCTAAGCTCCACACCACAGAAAATCCACACTTTTAATCTGTGCAGAAGCCAGAGGAGCAGTATTTTCATTACTCAGAGGTTAAAAAACACCAGTGTCCTCTTCCCTTTAAAAGCCTCTCGTCTCCTTCCCCTACCTGCCAGCAGCACACACTATTTCCCTTGCCACTAATTCTAAGACCGTGCCCTCATTAACTCATTTTATCTTTTGGTATAAATCAATTACAATTAAAATATAGTTTGTCAAGCCTCCGCGGAGTATTGCTTCACGTTAAAAACATTTTTGCTCACGAGGGGAAGTGTGATTAACTTCAATAGGGAGCTTAAAGTCCAACTTACTGTGAGCAGAGGCGCTGAGGCGGGGCAGCTCTCTGCAGAGCACTGCAGGGCTCTCCTCGCAGCCCGAGGAACGCGACAGTAGGGCTGCATGCTGCTCGTGCCCGTCTGCAGCGTGCGGGGACCTAGCAAAAATAAAGAGGTTTTCCTTTTGGTTTGCACCGTACTTATGCAAACACATCATTGCACTGCAAAACGCAACAGGTCCACTAAGCGATACCTAAAGAGCTTCCAGCCCATCGCACTCTTTTCCCCCCAAGCAGATGTGGGTTTAACAAGATTTAAACATAAACAGAGCCCTTACCGAGATAAACACAAAATTAGTAAGATTTTTTTTTTTTCCTGTGGCATTTTTGGTAACGTTTCCTCACTACAACAACAGCGCAAACCCCGACCTCGCAGAGCTCAGCGGCTTTACTGCGGATAAACAGCCCCGTTTGGGGCTCAGGTGCTGTGAGGAACCACGCTGCAAACCGCCTCGGGACGGGCACAGCCAATCAGAGCAGAGGGCGGGAAGGTTGCAGCGAGGGGAGGCTGGAAGGCTGCGGCAAGGAGAGGGAAGGAGGCAAGCCTGCAGTGATTGGAGGCGGGAAGGCGGGAAAGCTGCAGTGATTGGATGGGGGAGGGCTGCAGCGAGGGGAGGAGAGGCGGGAAAGCCGCTGTGATGGAAAGGAAGGCGGGAAGGCATGGAGGAAGAGGTGCGTTTTGAGGAAAGCAAAAGCAAGACGAGGGAAAAGCATGGCTGTGGCAAAACGCTGCATAGCTAAAAGCACGGCACTCACACGATGCAAAACACTGAGCTACTGCAAATGCAACCTGTGCATCAAAATACATTCACAAAACGCAACGTGCAGCTACAGCTCCACACTTCATGCTAAATATTGTCTTATCTGTTCATGCCACTTCCCCTCACATCGGATCAGGGATCTGTGTACCTTCACACAGGTGGCACAAATATGTTTAACACCTATAAAACCCGTTCCTTCCTATGCAGAAAATGAGCAAATCACAGAGTCACACTCATGTGAGTTGGAAGGGCCCCTTAAAGGCCATCTAGTCCAACTCTCCTGCAACAAACAGTGAAATAAGTGAAGCATATGTATGCCAAGCACTTGTCCGGTTAAAACCATGCATGTGTAACAGTTTCCCCGCTAGGAATGACACACTGGTTCCCTCTGACTCCACGTAGCTGGCTCCATGCACTGCTCCAGCAGTCCCCTTCAACACGACGACTGTAAAATTATTAGGTGTTATTTGGGCACCAAAATGTTGGCCGACTCGAGGCCCCCTCAGCCATATTGTGAGAGCACTGCCCGCACCGCCTGCTCTGCCCTCGGGGTGGATGCGCCTTCATTCCCACCAGCAAAACTGTGGTGCAGTAAAAAAGGGGACGTGGTTTGACGGCTGGATTTCTGACGCACGTTTGTGTGGTAACGAAAACGATGACTGCGTTTACCGTTGACTGGGTGGGGTGTTTTGTTGGGTATTTGCTGTTGTTGTTATCAGAAATTGGAAGCATTGTTTTCATCCTATGAATTCCACACGTATTTTTAGTGCACGGTTTTGACAAGTACAGCTCTAGAGTAGCAAACCATGGTTTTCTTTGACCCCAGCAACCATGAAAGCTTCCCGTTTTCTCTAGTCTAAAGTACACTGAAGTATTTTTCTGCTTTCCTGCAGTTTTTAAGTAGATAATAAGTCCCAAACTTCCCCAGCCTTTAGCTGAAAGAAGCTTGTCACGGTGGTTGGTAGCTAATGAAGATCCTTTTAGTTTATCTTCATCAATTGTCAAATATTTGAGTCCATGAAGTGGTGTGATGAGGTACAAAGACAGATATTTGAAGGGATTTTAACTCATTTGAGCAATTACATGCTTAACTGCCCTGCGATAATCTGTCAGTCTGAGTCTTTTCTACACAGCAGAAGTGGGGAGTATTAGAATAGCTGGATTTAAAACATAAAGGCTTGGTCTGAATGGAAGAAAGGCACCAGAGAAATTAATTGCCAGTAACAAACAGCAGGGCTGCTTGCAAGTTATATATCACATAGTTACCTACCAGCAGCGGTAGAAGCCAGCTGTAAAATAACAGACCGGATCGTGACAAAACAGCCACTGCTATGAAATCAGTGAATACCGTGAAGAATTTAAACTAATGTTTGCTAATCAAGTGTGCTGTATTACATAAATTATACAGATACAGGGATAAAAATCATGAAGTATATAAAGAGTTGCTGAATGCAAATTTCAGGAAAACAAGCGTGTTTTAAATGTTAGTTGTAGCAGTTTTAGGAAGTGGCCTCATAAATCATAATATTGTTTGTTTATATCTTTCTATCATATAGAATATGACACGTGTAGAATCAGCAATGTAAAAGTAAGTAAAAAAAATAGAAAAAAGGAGTGATTTCTCTACATTTCATTCTTTAAATCTCAATATATATTCTTTTTTCACATTGCTTCAAGGATCTCACAGATGGTGCATGTCTCTTATTACAGTGTAGGTAAGTCTTGGACCCCGTAAGTTCTAGGGAAAGCCAGGAGAGCACCATTGTAGAGAAACAATCTCACCCTGCTCTCTGCAGGCCCAGTGTTACTCTGGGCCACTATTTCCAGACACCTGACTGCCCTTTTTCTTTGCCTTCCTATCTCTTCAGATCCCCAGTGCCATCTCATTGCACTGCAGGTTGCATCCCTCTTTTTACAGCTTCCCTATCAAAAACTGCATGGCAGAAGAAGGCCTCTTCACACTGGAGTCAGTGCTTCTGACCACAGCACAGTGATATGATCACCAGGAATCCCAATCTACGATGCCTTTTTTCGGCACTCATAGAATCCTGCCTAATTCAATAACATTCTGGGATTTTCTGCAGTGAGAAACTATCTGTTTCTGCTGTAGTCTTTTTACAGCAAAAAAAGCAGGTTTTTTTTGACAACAGCACATGATGTTTTTCTTCCTTTAGAATTAAACCATGAAACCAGTGTGAGGCATACAGACTTGAGACTAAAACTTCCCTTCACTAATGCAAGAACGTGTCAAAATACACAGACTGAAGTCTCTCACTGTCATTTATGGTCAGTGTTACCAGGGCAGCGAAGTGCCTTTCTGTACAGAAAGGGCCATTTCATTTACGTTACTCACATTAGTTGTGATGTTTATTTTGGATTTGCTATTTCCCCAAGGTGCCAGCTCAGAGGGAACCAGTTAGCATGGAACCATCAGGTAGAAGCAAAAGCCCTTCACCTCTGGGACTGTGCTTCACTTCTGACCTTAGGTCAGGAAGGAAATAAGATAGGTAATCTCAGCTCTGTCCCTAATGACCAGTATTCCACATCACAATGCTACGCATGGCTGTCAGCTTCTGCTCGGGAGAGGCCCAGGACACAGCCAGCATGGAGAACTAATTACCCTCCCATCCCAGGGAACAAATGGGCAGCCCAGCTCAGCAGGCTGAGATCACTGGTGAGATACAGCAGCAGGCTAATAAAGTGGAGGAGAGCCACATGCATGACTGTGGCATACAGTTCATGAAGCGCTTTATTTTTTCTTCATTAATGAGGATTTCATTTTAGGCTCTCTGTATCACATTAACATTTTTTTAAAAAAAAAAAAAAGCTGATTTGTTCAGTAAGCCTAGTGTTGCAAACATCACCTGCCTTTTGTTTGTATGAGCCTAATTCACACGGGCCAAATTAAGTCCAGACTTTTATGAATGGGGCATGAAGGGCAGAAATTGCTGCTTCTCCCATCAGCAGAAGAAGGGACCGTAAATTGCTGCTTACACAAAGAATCCAGAGGTGGAAATTCATGCAGTGCCACCAGTATTACTTAGGTCAGACAGGCCACATCCGAGCTGGATGAACTAAGACATGTTCTTGTTCCCCCCCAACACTAAGGCAGGAAAAACCAATAAGGAAGCAGATTCTGAAGCTTAGCACTCTCTTGCCGGCACTGGAGCCATCACCACTCTCTGGGTATCACTATTCACAGTGCACAGAAGGGCCTTTCTCCCTCTATGCAACATCTAAGACTAATTAGTTCACAACTTAATATTTATTGGGATGCAACAGCTTACTGTACTTACAGTGTTTGCTAACTGCCT
>JAOWBP010004028.1:13368264-13424466 GCA_028571105.1 Tragopan temminckii | reverse complement strand
TTAAAAAGCAGATCTGAAAGTTTTAAATGATGGAGACTATAAACACAGCTTCAAAATTAACCCAGCCTGACCAGATGGGAAACTAAGCCAAGCTTTCCTTGACCTGACTCAGATTCAGCAGTATGAGTTGGAGATACTTTCCATTATGAGCACTGAGTTTCAAGGTGCCACTTTAGCACAGGTGAATGCCGCAGTAGCTGCATCTTTTTCTTCTCAGAAACAGATTTAGGAGTAAAAAAAACCAACCCTCATTAAATGCTTATTGTATATTCAGCCCCTCCCCCAATAAATGGGTCATAAACATTTCAGGTGGATGTTCTCTTACCCTGTATGGACCAAGAACCCAATTCTTAAGAAAACCAGGCTGGGAAATCACGCCTAATGCTCTCAAGGAGAGAATATATGTCTTCCTAATGGTATTTTTCTTTGGGTTGGTATGACAGCTGGAGAAAGCAGGACACAGTATAGGAAACCAAGCACTGTGAGATAAGAGCAGGCCACCAACTTTTAGATTTTGTGTCTATCACATCCTACCAGCAGCTGCATGAGAAAAACACCTGTACATTTCAGTGGTAATCAAGCAAATTGAATAATTTTGTTCCCACCCTTTCTGAAGAAGACAAATGATTTTCAACATCTGCAGGCTTTTCCTTCAAACTATATGTCACATAAAAATGTCAAACCAGTTGGGATTAGATTTAAAATCAGGCTGGAGTCTGTTTCACTGAAAAATAATAATCAGCAGTCCTCTTATCACTATGAGGAAATCTGTACAACTACTGCACCAAAGAAAATAAGCAATACATCCTCGTGGTATTTTAAGTTTCATTAACAATGTATGTTTCCACTAGAAATGTTCTTCTCGTTCTTAAGTCTGAATTAAGCTCAAGCACTGATCTTATTCACTGCCATGTCATTAAGCCACCAGTAGACGCAGTACATTCCAAGACTGAATCACTCCCTGTGAACCCAGTCCTGGCAGATGCTCATGTTTTTCTGGATGTGAAACAAAATTGGCAGAATGAGGCACAGGCTGGACTTTGTGGCTCTATACCCAGTAACAGAACCAAACTGTCATGTTTAGAGATCTACTACGACGTGGCATAAGCTCTGGTTCACAGTGTCCCTCGTCCACATCTCTTACAGGGAAATGGGGTACTGGAAGGCATAGCAGTAAAAACACTCAACTTCTGTAACTTTCATTGAGGTAACTGTTAGGAAACTTTGCAAGCAGGTAACTGAATGTATTTTGCCCAGGAATTCAGTGAGGATTTCACCCTGTATCATTTTAGTTTGCCAGTCCATAAGCTAAAGCTTACTGAGATGCTGATGAAAATGGAACTCAAGTATCAGCTGCATGTTCATTGCTTTAATTCATGTAGTGAGTCCCTGTATAATATAGCTTTTATGTAACAGTCAAGTTTTGCTGACAGAGGCCAGATAATCTTGCAGTGATACTAAAATTATTATTGCTTACATTATCGTAGCACATGGGAGGATTAGCTGATGAGTAGAACTTATCTCAGGCAAATATGAAAGAGTGAGAAAGGAGTTCTCAGAATGTAGTATCTTCATTTTGTAAGTGACAGAGATAGACCTCCAAAAATTAAATCTGTGAGAAACATGAGACAAGTTTTGCCTGAGATCTGTTTCGTATTCTTATTAGCATCATTCCCCAAGGGTGAGTAATTTTGAGTGCGATACAGAGTTTATAATATGCTGAGTGTAATTATAATGAGGATTAATTAAGTAGCCAAAAGTACAGTAGCTTTATATCTGAGAGAGCATCATAAAAGAAAATCAGATAAAAAGTTATGAAATAAACTATATTCGGGGATTGACAACTATCTCCCTAGTGAAATAACATCAAAGCTGATATAAATTGCATGCAAAACAACTCGCAAACAGAGAAAATATTCTCGTTGTTTTAAGTTTTGCTTGTCAAAAAATTAAAATCTGAATACCTCAGATGCTGCAAAAGAGAATAAAATATTGACAGCTGTAGCTGTGCAACTAAGCTCAACGTGCCCCTTTTCTCAGTGGCTGTTCAACAACTATTTTTGCCTTTGGAATTTTCTTCCGAGTGGCCCAGGAACACTTGGCAACAGAAACCATTTTAGAAGAAATAGTTTCAGGAACTGATTCATCCCTGATTCTAGGGGAACTAGAGGAGCTAACTGGTAGAAGGACTCATTCAGTCAGTCCACTGTTTTAGCGTAGTCCACTGTTCTCTTTCTGTTTTCCATCTTTATTTCACATCTACTTGCATTTCTGCTCAAAGTTCACATCACATCACATTTGAACGTGATTTGAGTTTGTAGCAGCCAACCCAGGTAGCTGAAGTCAGACAAAATGTGAACACTTCACATGCCTGAGCTCTGTTTCTTTGACAGGTAGAACTCCATTGATACAGCTTCTCAGTCATTCTAGGCAATCCTCACGTAAGCTACCAAAGAAGTAAAAGATGATCAGTACCAGTGCTGTAAAGTGGAATAAGCATAAAGAATATGGAGATTAATTCTCAGATGTGTTGAAATATGAGACTCAAACCAGCAGTCAACTTAAGTGCCTCCGTTTGTAGGGAGTCATTCCAGTGTGCAATTCTGGATGCCAACATTAATGGAATTATTCAAATGCTAAATTTAAAGCATCTGCTTTGGAAGACCCATGCTAGAAGACCAGCATGCTCCAGTGCAGTATCATTTCAGAGTAAAGAACATGTTTTACTTTAGTAACCTTGGACATAAAACTAGAAAGCAGCTTTTAGTTCAGAAATCTCATATCACAGTTACTACAGACAACTATATCATGATAAAAAAAAAAACCAACACAATTAACACATAGCTAATGTCCCATCTTAACACTGTCAAGGCATTTTACACCCTTTGCTTCATTACTCCACTTTGACACTTGCTCTTCTGATTTTCAGCCTCAGTGTTTTTATAACTTATCTTTTCTATGACCTAATAATATCCTGAGTTACAAAGACCCCGAATTTTGAAGAAATGTGCAAGAATATTATGTCTGCATGGTTTACTCAGAAATGAAGAGCCTTCAGTGAAAAGGATATAGCAAAGTGAAAAATTCTGTAGGACTGAGGGATGACAAGTATCACTGAACTGGGCATTACAGTGCTGATGTATAAATATAGTGCAAAAAAAAAAGGGTAAGGCTGGCTTCTGCAGTAAAATGATATTGACACAATTAGTTTGATGCTGTTTTTAGAGTTTATAGAATATGACCTCTGGATTTTTCATCTTCAAAGGTTACTTCTAATTAGCATCCAGCGATAACATGTTGGAGATGCTTCTTTAAAAGATATCACAGCTCTAGCAGTGAGTACTGACACGGTATCTATCAAAGTCTCGTGGTGCCTGCAATTCTGACAAAAGGCACTCTAAAGGACTGGCACGTACCACCTTATTTGCATTTTTGCATTTCATTATGCTCATAATTGCATACCACCACAGCAATTCTTCCACACTATCTCAGAAAACATTATCAGGAATGTCTGAAATAAATGCTTAAATGTCAACAGTTGACGAGCAAGAAAAGCTGACCTTTGAAGGATCTCATTCTTTTGAGAATTGCCCTGCTATGACTCACTCCTTAACTTTTTGTTTGTGCTTGATAACACCAAAGGAACATAGTTTCTGTGTGGATTGTTTTTGTGTATTGAAATAGAGAGGAAGTCAAAGAGCTGTAAAAATACAATCAATTTATACCCACAGTCAGATGGGATTGACGGAACATTTGCAATGACAGTTCTTAAAGTCACCGAAACATTAAAGTAAGTGGACATTAACATTAGGCTACAATAGAATTTCTATGGAATTATATGTTACATTCACATTAGAATTAAAGTTAATTTATCCATGATTAATGTTAGGACAATGAACAAAACAACTTTCCTTCCACAAACACGTTAACCATTTTATACGTTGTGGTAAGTGTTTGACAACTGTAAACAGCTGCTCCAAGACCAAGGAAAACTATTCACAGTCATCTTATATTTACTGCAGTACTGACCAGCCTTCCTTAGTTTGAACTTACATTTTACCCTAGTTTGTGTTTCTACCATCATTTCATGGCTCCATTTACCTTGATTTGCATAGCAATTTTGGTGCACATTTTTCAAAAAAAAAAAAACAAAACTGATCAATTTTAGCTTAAAATAAATTACACCACACAGAAATTGCTCCCACTGTCCAAAAATGCTAATCAATTTTGAAAATCTACATCATGGCTTGCGTCCCAGATTTTTTCCATCCAATCCACATCAAAAAGAAATGATAGAAAATTATGTTAACATGTTCGACTGCTTGTTTGCTTGTTTTAGTTGAGGCATTGGTTATGCTTCAATGGCAAACTAATCGCCTGTTTGGAATCTCATCCAGTTTGTGTTACTTTTTTTAATGGCAGTGTGGAGATGCTGCAGATTTCAACACGGTCCATAGTGAAAGTTTCAGATTCTCTACCAGGAGAATTTTTTTCATCACTTTCAGAAGTATCAGTAATAGGAAAATTGAACTGTTTATTTTGACTTGTATTGCAGTCTTCTGCGGCACGATTTCATTTCTCTATATTAGATTTATTTTTTTTAATTCAGTGAAAAATTACAACAGATCAACCTAAAACAACTCACTGAGAAGTACCTCTTTTCAGGCCTATAAAATATCATTAGTATGAGGATTTTAATATTTTAAATGAAACATGATTTTAAGCCAGTATTTTAATCCATTTCAGCTCTTTGGTTGACTCGTATCTGAGGGGGTTCCTTTTCACACAATTTCACACAGGTTCACACTTATTCCTAATTACTATCTGTTATGGCAACAAGGCTACCTGCACCTCTGTCCCCAGACTGCTTCTGTGTTGTGTCTGCACCTTTCGTGAATATATAGGCACCCTTTTTTTATCCTTAGGATATTACTATATAGTTCAGTACCTTGTAGAAACAGGTGAGCTACTTCAATATTAATTAACCTTAGTGAATAATGCTAAAAGAGCTATTCAGCTTCTGGTGCTGCAGCTAATACCCATTTCATGGCTGCATTACCTCTAAATGTAACACTGTACAGCTAAAGTAAGCACCAAAGGAAAGATGAGCCCAACAGTATACACAAATCTGGAAAGAAACAGTTACCTTTTGTTCTCTGCAATTAATGATTCACCTTCATGACCAGTACTGTAGTTAGGGCTATTACGTGGTCAATCCCTACTTTAAAAAGCATTCAACAGCAATAAGTTTTCCGGGTTCATACAGAGGTGTATGCTGCCCTGACTCTAAGGGGCAGGATATCATCCAAGGTGACCACTGGCTTGAACAGATTAGGTTTACAGACAGATCACTTTCAGAGCTGTTTCTGAATGTTACCTGGCAGACAAAATGACTTTTAGAAATAACTGGAAAAGGCACACAGGGGGAAAATAATAATAATACGCAATAAAATTTCATTTAAGACTCCAATTTTGCACAGTCCATTACAAGTGAGAGTGGATTATTCTTCCAAAACAAAGCATTTCATTGTTTTAAATCTGAGGAGCTTCCCTATTCATTGTATCACCTTGTTGGAACCACACATCTCTGCTGCAGTTGTAATGAATTGCACAATGACTAGACCTCTTTTAAGATGGCTGATGTGCAATAAGGATGCACAAGCACTATGTATCCTATTGCCCCTTTCCTTTTTGAAATAGGCATAAAAGTAAGTGGGAGGGCAGTAGCAATAGACTTGGATCCTCCAAGTATATCCATCATTCTTATGCAGCATGAAATATATGGCATATTATAGACCTTGACAAATTTCAGTACAACTGACCATAATTTTCTAAAAAAAATTATATGTATGAATTTCCCCAGTTTAAACATGTTGAACATCACTTTTACAAATCACTTCAACATGACTTCCATTTTAAAATCTTCTAGACCTCATTAAGAGTGCATTCTTTGTTTCTGGTTATTGAAAGAGCTCAGCTAAAGCTGAGACTCCTCATTATAAAATATTCTGCAAAATGATTTAAAACAACGCATGAAAAACTATAAAAAAAACTTCCTGCATGGATATGATTAACAACCAAAATTGAACTGTTTCTTGTTGTCAATAACAACCTTCAGTAATGATTAAGACGGGCCATTATAAAATATACATATATATAAAAAACCTTCTCCATATGAAAAAGTCAATATTTTAGATGAAAAACAGTGCTGGAATTATTTAAAGCAATTTTAAATTTTATGTCCTTTTTGTCTGAGGATGGAAAATGGATCTTTTTTTAGTTAAGGTATGTTTACTATAAAAACATTTGTCACTGTTCTTCATTGAGAGATAAAATGCTGGAAATGCACAGTGCACTTACTGGACAATTCAACATGCCAGGGTCAGGCACTCCAAGACTTCACAGTTGCACAACAAGCACAGATATTGAAGATGCTCGAAATCCAGATTATGGCTTTCAGAAGACATGGAGTATTGTTCACCCAGGTTGAAAGCAAATGTATGTTTATATACTTTAATCTTGGCTCAGATGTGAGCTACCATGTTAACAATTTTGTTACCCAGGCTGCCCTGGCTTGGGATTTAAATAAAAACAAATTACAGGTCTTAACAGTGATAGATGGACTTCTTTTACATTTGTGTAGAGTATTTTTGCCTTAAGATTAAAGGCTTATGCATTTATCTGCATAAACTAACCCCTGGAGTAGGGTACTGCTGACATTTTCCAAGAAAAATGAATATCCTAACTTATTCCAAAGAGAAGACTTGGTATTTGTATGGCCAGAGTGACCTTTGCAAGTGCCCTTTCAGATTAGGTGCACTACATGGAAAATTGTGCTCTTACAGTACTCCATAAATCATACCTACCAATTTTCTTTAAAGGGGTATGTAAATATCAGTGTACCAGGTGGGTAAACAACACTAACCTCGTACAAATGGCTTGAAAATTGAAGAAAAGCACCTTATTTTGCTGCTGAAATTGCTTTTGAAGCCCAGCATCGTGGCTTGGGTTGTAGAATGCATGAAATGATTTGTGCACTGGGAATAGAAAATGGGTTGATGATAACCACACTCGACACAGTTCCTATGTTTCTGAGTTCTTTCGATGATCAAAGATATCATTGCTGTATATTACTTTTCTTAGCAGATCCCAAATGCATGTGAATTTCAAGTGACATACACATTATCTGCATGTTTCCAAAACGGACAGACAGCTTTTTAGTTTGTATTTCTCATTTGAGCTGGTTAATGCTTCTGGTCCAGTTTCCGTCTCAGCCTCCTTGCAGTAGTTATGTAGCATTTCCATTCAATAAAAACAAGGCAGAGAAGTTATTGTGCTAAAGAAGGAAAAAAAAAAGAAAGAAGTTACAGCCTTTCAAACTGTCAAAAGTATTATTTGAATACATACTGACTGTGAAAGTGGGAAGGTCTGTTAATTGTTGCTAAGCTCCAATAAGCTGCAGAAAAGACTCTGAAAGAAGAGCTCTGGTTTTGGAGATATCAGTAGGGTAACATACAGTATGGGTAGCATAAGCACTCTGGTGGAACTAAGAACCACCAAAGGTGGGAAATGAGAACATCAAGAACGTACGTGTAGCATTTCCAGAAATTTCCTTTCGTTTTGGTTTAATTTTTACAATAGAGACAGAGCGACTTCAGAAGTCCTGCATTCCCTCAGCTTCACTTACATTTAATGATGCTCAAACTCTGACATATCCATCTGGACAACAAAACCCAGACTAACTCTTGGATAGTTCTGAAATACAGACCTTAAAAGTGTGAGTGGAACCACATTATAACCAGTAGAAGCTGGGAGCAGAAACAGGATCCACATTTCTTCCTCTTGCCTACACGATACTGGAAAAAGGAGATGAAAATTGTAATCAGCCATTTGGAAAGATGAAGTGTGAATAAAGAATAAAAGCCATAATCCATTTCTAGCATATGTTTACAAAGGTGCCTTGGAGTTATATTATATATCAACATCTCCAATGTCCTCCTTCAAAACACTTAAATCAGCTCAGCTCAGAGTGCCTTTGGGCGTAAGAAAGAAGACGGAAGAGCTTGCAGGAAAGTGAAGCATTTCTGAAAGCAGATTTATTTTTCACAAGAGGGAATAAACGCAGCAACAGAAGGATATCATCTACCTCCCAAAGAAAAACAACACTGGAGGGAGAAAAGAGCTACAAATGCTCTAAAACCAAACTTGGAACGTTTCTGGTAAAATTGTTCTCATGGAAAAGGGAAAAATAATCATGAAAGAGATAATGGTAGTGTCTGAGGACATCCCCAGCTTGTATACGTGTGAAAAAATGAGGTCCTCCCTCCCAAAGATACTTCCATGCCAGCAGCAGATCACTCAGCCACGTTACCATTGGTCTACCTTACAACTTCTTCAAGAGGACCAGGTTGGATCCAACAGCAAGACCACGTTTAAAGCAAGATATAAAGGCAGTTTGAAAGACTTGTAACATTTCAAGTCACAAGAAGGCACACAAACACTCCACAGATGCAAAATACCTTGTTGGGAACATGTCACATGTTTATCAGCTGTTCTCATTTCCTTACAGTCACTGACTTGGTAGGCTCAGCAGCACACTGAACTTCCAGGAGCTTGCATTTAGCTTGGAAAAATCTCAGTGCTGAATTCCTGCTCTCTACAGATTATCTAAAGGCATTTGCGTGGCAGCACTTTCTTACGATAAATGTATATGATAGTATTTAATCTCCAGAACCTCTTGTTAATGGAAGTCTCAGTTCTTTTCTACCTTCTATGTTTTGTACTGGTACTGTTTTAAGGACAGTAAAAATTAAATTCAGTACAAAGACTCTCATTAGTATCTGGAAATCTGCACTGTGTTATCTAGCTCCAAAAGGCCTCATTACAGCACGGAAGGGAATTACGCCTGACTTTAGGAGTCAAGAGGAAACACCATGAGAAAACCTTTGCATTGTGGTGAGAGGAAGAGTTTGTGGGTTGGTTTGGTTTGTTTTTTCAGAAGTGCCTATAAGAGGTAGCATAGGAGCCGACTAAAAACCATGGTTATTTGTATGCCTGAGCAGCTTGGTTGCTTCTGAAAATTCCCACCACTTACAAACACGCTAAGGGAGTAATTTGCAAAGGAGCTTGTGGATTTTACAGAGATGTATTCACTTATTGGTACATTTAGTTTTCCCCCACGTTGTTGAGCTCAATGTGATTACTCAGGTATAAAAAGTAAGCAAGTACATACACATTTGTAGGCTCTTGGCTGGAAACAGCCTAGAACTGGGAGGCAGGCAGAACACCAATATTTTCCAAGGTCACTTTGTCATGTTAGCTGCGTACTCTTGGAGAAGCTATAGAACATGTGTTATTATCTCCAGTGGGGACTGGAAATAAATATAATGTTGTTATTAGTTAACCTTTTAATGCGTCTTTTGAGCTCTGAGGGAGCAGCATTGTGCCAAGCTTTATAAACTTGTTTCTTCAGTCTCCCTGACTCCCAATATTTTATTCATTATCCTAAGGTCTAATCCAGTTTTCCAGATAACTCAGTGGTTTCAACATGCCATAAAGACACAACCAAAGCCTCTGCTATGCCTAGCTTTGGAAAAAATTGCCAGTTGAAAAAGAATGTCCACTTGCAAAAATACCATCTTAAAATGTCTATTCTGCACATACCTCGGTAAGATCTCTCTCTTATTCTGTTTACTGAAACCTCAAAAAATCACATAACCTTGCATCTACATGAACAACGAAAAAAAAGAAAGAAAAAAGAAAAGAATTGAATTTGACAGGCACTGCTAATAATGAAAATGTTTTTAAATGTGAGCTCTAGCTGTGTACCAATCACTGCCTAATCAGGGTTATGCTTTTCAAATTATATTGTGTCTTCTTTCACCTCCTGACTATTATGTGAAATAAAAAGAGAAGTGCTTAGGCAAATCCTTGATCTGTTCACATATATTTTTAATATTAATATGTCAGAGCAGTGGCAATAATGATATTAGGCAAATGACGGAATTCTCCCCCCAGCTGGACATGTTAATTGAGAAGCCAAATTTTAGAGGCAAAGTTCATGTCTGTGCAGATGGCAGGACAATGCTGGATGGCAGGCCTAGGTCAGTGTCAATCCCAAACCGTACTTTAATGGCTCACTTCTCTGCTTTTTCAACGTCAGCTGGTCCCTGTGGGGTGTATAAGTTGAGGAAGTCTGTCTGTCTCTGTTTTTTTTCTGCCCTTGACTCTGGCTCACTAATTTCATGCAGAGAAGATGCCCCTGTGTGTGATAATAAAAAAAGAACTTGGAATCAGAAGATCAAATGAAAGAGAAGGGTTCAGCGCTTCCTTAAGAGGTGATGTAGCTGCTTAAAACCAATACCATTCCCTTCCTCTCGGAGGACTTCATCCAAACTTGCTCACATCAAGGGGAACACATTCCCCATTAAAACCAGTCACCTGACATTTCCTTGCTGCATTTTAAAATAATAACAATAATTATTTATTTATAATTTTTGGAGGGGAGGGTTTCCTACGGTCTTTATTTGCAACTATAGCGAGACCACTTAATATTTTGGCCTGGCTGGTCAGAGTTTAAGACGCTTTATTGTGCTGCAAGTACATAAAGGTATTTTACCCTTTGTTAAAAAGCCCTGAATATTGCTCATATTTATATAGGTATTATATTATCTGCTTTAATATGATCTGTGAATCAAAAGCTGAATGTATAGACCTATATATTTAGAGAGATTTATAGCTGTACAGCATCACAAAAAGACTTTAATAGCTTCAGTTTCCTAAGTGATATAATTATTTATTATCTCTAATTAAAATGCAGAGCTTGGCTTTCTGCGTGAGACTAGATGAAAAGCCTTTTTAATGAAAAGAGCAACTATGAGCTCTAAATTTCTTTATGGAAGAGATAACTTATGTAATCACTGGTAACCTTTTTCAAGAATATTATCTCACTATTTATAAAACAATACCTTCTTTACTTTATAAATTCCCATTTACATATGAAAAAGAGCTTTATTTATTGATGCCTTTGACTGATGTGCATTCTTCTTTCAGGAATACCCTCTTTTTTTTTTCATCTTACATATGCCAGAGCACCTTCTTTGCCTTTGACGTTACCTGAAATGATATTTTAAAATAATTCTCTCCTTGAATAATCAATAAACACAATTTAGTTCATTCATCACATAAAATCACATTATATTTCCTTGCTCTATAATGTTACATTTAAAATGTTTTCTAATCTTACAGTTAAAAGAATGCAAATTTTAACCACTAGGAGCAGCTATGAACAAAGGGAAAAACAAATTTGTTTTTCTTTTGTTATTGTAAAAAAACCCTTTCTTTAACACCACCTCCAACATACATACACACACCAAAAGGTATTATTATTGAACTGCTCGGTGAATCGGTAGGATATAAGCAGGCAAGAAATGAAACTGCATGGCAGTAAAATTTGTCCACACCTATGTTAAAAAGGAGTCATGATCTCATATATTGTCATAACTTAATTGACATTTATATTGTTAAATTACCTCTTATTTCTAAACAAGGAGAGGTTGCCACCACTTATGGAAAAAATGCTATAATATGCTGAAGCTTTATACAATTACATTTTCTTCATATTTGTATGACTTCCAACATGACTATGACCCAAACTTGATCCATCTTAGCACTTTTAACATCATTTTCTGCTAAACATACAACAAAAAAATGTGAACTTGTATTATATTAATAAAATATTAATATATCACAGTATAGATTGATGTGATCCATACCTTATGGATATTTCACAGCTATACAGGGTTTGATTAAAAGCTCACTGTAGTCAAAGGTAAGACTTTCACTGATTCTAATGGGCTTTCAATCAAGGTCTTGGCTATCCGTATTTTTTCATGAAACAGAAAAATTCATTATCTTTGGAATTGCCTGGTATGACTCAGGGCAGCAAATGAGTTCAGTGATGATGCATTTGTGTAAATCTGGGCAAAAATTGACCTTGTATACTGACAGATAGGAAAAGAGATAGGAAATGCATGTAACTGAACATCTCTGTTGCGTTGTAATCATCTAGACTTGTGTTTCACTAATTAATGGCTGTGTAAAGCGAGAGCATTCAAATAGACATCATTTTAAAATCCATTTACTGTTTACAGTCTTTGCTTTGTAACTTTTATTGTTATTGATTATCTTTTAACTTACCTCCTCTCTCAAACCAATACCTCACCATGTCATTCCATCTCTTAATTCAGAAAAGAAGCCACCAATTTTGCATAAGGACGTAGTGTACCAGCCAGTGCAGATCTCATGCAATAGTCTCCCAGTTGTCCAACTAATGTTTTTCTAGACTCCCTGTAAAGATTTTGGAAGATTCTTCTGAGTGCAAAAACCTATATAGAGGGCAAAGCACGTATTTCTTGAAGTATATAAATGCACATGGTCGATGACATTATCTAGCCAGTTGAACCAGGTTTAAGTTTACAACTAATCAAGTCAGGGAATGGAAAATAATAATCTATGTAAACTTGGACATTCCACCTGAACAATATTGTACATAGGAAACTGTGTGTATTGATCAAATAAACATTTAATATTGTTTTACAGCCATCAGATGGGAACACACTTTATATTAAGTTGCCCTTAATTTCATTCACAACATTGTTAGCTAGACTTTATTCTACTAATGAAAATATAACTATGTATTCAGGAAGGACAGCCAATATCCTGAAAAAGACATCAAAAGAGCACAGAGCAATGTTGAAAGAACCATTGAAATGAACAGAAAATAAATAACATTTAATTTATATTGTTACAATATTGTTACCATTTAATTTTGAAAGTATTATTTATAGCAGTGATATTTTCATCTTCATATTGTAAAAAGCGTGTAAGTGCATATTCAAAATTAACAGAGTGGAATTTTTCTGTATTCGTTTTACAGACATGAGAAAATATAGACCTGATACGACTCCACGTAAGTCAGTAAAATGAAAGATAAACTCCAATGGACTGCAGATTGGTACTAACACTGGCTTTTAAAGTTGTAACACATAATTGATTCGTGTATTTGGAGATGTATATATTCAGTGTTTTTTACCATGTGGCATACACTAACTTCAAGCAGTGGCACTTCAGGTGTTCTTAATATTATAGCCAAACCTCATCCAATTTATCTAATTACCTTCTCTTATTAGCAGCAGTGAGGTTGAAAGTTATTCCTTATAACAATAAACTATCTTCACAATTCTTTTCAAAGGCTAGATTTAAAAGATGGATTTTGCATAGCACCATAACACACTTGCCAGTGCCTCTCTTACCGGTGTAGATTGCCTCCATGGACATACACATGAAGCTACTGCATGCACGCATTGCTAGCTATCACAGAAAATCAGCTATGAGAAAGCAAGTGTTCACAACTTTGTTCAAATAAATTAAAAATATCTACTTAGTAAACTATACTGATGTACTCTGATATTATATAACTCAGATTCTACTGTTTCTTGTGATTAAAGACTAAAAAAATCACAGAATCACATATGCTAGAGCAACTCAAGTTTGAGTAGCAGATGATGCAGATTTATAAAATCATACAGCATGGACTGAAAAAAGACCAAGCAATGCACTAAATCTGGGTAAAATCAAACCACTTATTCCATGTGTAATTCAAATAAAATTACACAGGCTTAATATTTGAAATCATCGGAGATTTTTGCAGCCTTTATTTCTGTTACAGTTCCTCTTAGCAACTGTGTTGAACACTAATGCAGTATGTGCATTATTGCAAAAGGGAAATCCCTGGCATCAAAGGATTAATTTTAATCTTTGTCTTGCTTTAGTAATAGGAAATAAATTTTACCTAGTCATTGTCCTAGTCAAGTCATATAAAGAAACTGTATCTGCTGACGAGCCTTTATTATCACAGTCAAATAGATTAGCATTGATTTACTGTAGGTAAGAGCTGCTGAAGGGTCCGTTCTGTGTGCGCTCTTCAGCAGCATGATTATTTACTGTAAACCTACCCTCTGATTTTCTCCTTAGGCTGGTATTGCTATTATTAAAGCTAATTCACATGAAATTATGGTAGCTCTTCTGGTCTACAGTCCTTGGTCAGAGACCTAAGCAGGTGTTTGCTTAATAATTTGGTCAAAGATCAGTGAGCTAAAGGTTAGGCCATAAAGGGGAAGAATGGAGAGGTCAGAGCACTTGCAGGAGGGGTCTGAGACTTGATCTTCCAGAGTCTGGAATGGTCGAGCCTCAAGGTCAGCCATTAGTGATCTTGCTTTAACGGACTGTGAGATGTCAACCATAAATTCACCATGCCAGCACCTTTAACCCTATTAATACTTTGACTACTGGAAATAAAAGCAAGAATCCAGAAGGAACTAGTCCACGGAGAATTATTCACAAAGTGTCCATGAGATTAAGTTTATGTGGTAAAGCTTATAACTTTTAATAGAGCTTTCCAAGGAAAAAAAGCACACGTTCTTCATTGCTCCCTTTTACAGAAAATCATTGCATTCTATATCAAGATGGTAGATGAAGACATTTCACACATAATGTGTAATATAGATATATAGATATATTCATAGAACGCAAGATTTTTCTCAGATAATATAAGTAGAAATTAATGAAGATAGAAACAATACTGAAAAATCACCTGCTCTCCAAAACTGTGCTAGGTCAGGTACACACAAAGTTCTACAATTATCACCCATAATTAGACAGCACATATTGAGTAGTCATCTTCTTATCAGAAGCAAATGGTGTAGTGGCCATTTTCTTTCTCAAGACAATAACTATGCTTTGATGGTTAGCTATTTTAGCAAGTAGAAGCATGTGACCACCAAATGCCAACCTGGATGTGCCAGTGTCAATGATGTTTAGGAATTTCACCCTGGAAACTGCATCTCACCTTCTACTCTCCAGTGCCACTTCAAGATGGAGCTGTTGGCATTTCCTGAAATAGCGCTGAGTTGTAGAGATTCAAATAATCTTAATATCTAAGAACTCTAGCTTGTACTTTCACATCAAAAACACATGAAACAGCTTAGTATTACCAAACACCACATCCTGCATCTCCAGAGCCTGGGAAACTCAACTTTTTTGTGTCCACAATCTTCTATGAAAAGAATAAATTGATATTATTAATAGAAGTTGTGCTATAGATGTGCATAGCATTCTTGAGAACAAATATAGCTCCTCATTATCCAAAGGAGATTAAAATCTAGATTAGAGCCAGAACAGTATGTAATGATTATCTATGTAGAGGAGATGTAAAGGAATAGCTGATGGAGGGACTGCTCAGCCATTTGAGAAATCAAGGTATTTGGCCAATAAAAGAAGTAACATCACAGACTAGGTTAGGAAAATATTTCCTGCTGTTATAGCTAGGATGTCCATGGGACAACGAGACAAAGACAGTGAACTCCTTCCCCAGAGTTCCCAGGGACACCTGACAAGTGCAGGATGAGGAGGACATGAAGCTTACAGGGATCAAAGTATCATGAAACGAAGCAAAAGGGTAGGAAGGGTGAGACTTAAAGGAGTCATCCATTGAGATAAATGAAGACATCACAGCAGAATAAAAAGAGATAACAACAGACAGTTGGGTGCAGAGTGCTAATTGGGAGTCTGAACTGAACCAGTGGCCCCAGCCCAGCATTAATGAAATATTCATAGACAGGCACACAGCACACTGTCAGGAAAGGACAGGTTGGTTTGCCTTTTAGTGAGGAAAATTTTACTATATCACTGTTTTGTTCCTTTGGTTTCCCTACACTCACAACTCTGAATCTGTGGTAAGGAAAGATATACAATTGCTATAAAGTGTGTTTTGTCCATGAAAATTCCAAACTGAGTAACTTGGCTTTAAAAATTAATTACTTCATCCTTGAAGGCCAACTACACAGGAACTTGAGACGTCTGGAAACTTCACACAGACCTTTCTTTAACTTCTAGTCATGCTTTACTTGACTTCTAGCATACTTAGTTTCTGTGTATTCCTATCTTATGAAACCTGCACAAAGATCTGAACAGAGTTTTTCATACGTGGGCAGGAGGGAGCATGGTGTTTCAAGAGAAAACTAGCTCTCCTATTGATAAAAATTCACAGATATTTCAAACTGAGAAACTAATCCTGTCAAATCTTATAAGGTATAAAGTACCCACAATTCCCACAAAGATCAGCAGGTTCTGGGTTCCCTCCAGAGCCCCTCAGAACTGAGCCCTTCATCCAGAATACTTGGCTTCAGTTCATATCACTTGAACTCACATTGTTCAGTTGGGCTTAAATCTTCACATTAACTGTTTGCTCAATTGCACTGCATACCGTGCGTGCTGCTGTGTGCACCTGTTTGTTTTGATAGCAAGCACAATAGGATATTTTGTGGGTTGAAATCATCCACTGTAACAAAACAGTCTTTTTTTAATTAAAAACAATTCTGGAAATGAAAACACAATAAGAATATGTACAGAAAAAAAATCCGTTTATAAAGATTGAAACATAAAATGTGTCAAAATATTTTTGGAACCTCACAAGTATTTTGGTGACACAAAGTCAGTTTTCAGAAAGAAGTTCTGTTTTTAATGGGCATAAGCTTCTGTCTTTTAAATACTCTCTAAAGGATATTCTAAGTAAATCTGTAAAGTATTCCATTTAAAAAATGAAGAGCAAGTATTTATTAAAGAGTGCTGTATACTTATTTTGCTTTATGTTCTGCTTGCTAATTAGGAAGAAAATGCACAGTTAAAAAAGCTGATATCAGATTTCCAGTCTTCTTAATCAGTACAAGTAGATATCCATTCACAGACAGCCATATCCCATAATGCTTTTACGTGTTTAACTTTCATTAATTCAATACAATTAATTTCAGTAATTGTAAGAGGAACATCAAAAAAGCCTATGTTTTAAGACAAGGACTGACCATGTTCATCTTTAAGGTTACGTCTTGTACTTCAGGGGCTCCTCGCATACCACCTGCAAGTAAACAGTACCATGAGCCCCTCGTCCTGCAGAGAACACTACAATATACGAGGTGAAAATACAAAGTACTGTAAGCTAACGATAATCAGAAAGACTTTCTTGATATGATTGCATATAGAGAGCTCTTGAAATGGAAAACCTTTACAGCATTATCCTTTTCCCTCTAGATTGCAGGACAGACAAGCACAGTAATCTCAGAAATCTTTAAAACAACAGAGAGAAAATTTTCTAATTCTCTTAATGGTCACCACTGAGGAAAAATTAATCCAAGCTTGGAAAAGGACAGCAGAAGATCTTTAACAGGGCAGGACAGTCACAGAGAGATATCAATAGCAGCTGTGTATCGATAGTTAGGTAAATTCCAGCTTTGCAGGACGGAACTGTTGGTACAAAGGGAAGATGGATTAGCCTTAAACCAGGAGAGATGATGTTCCATGGATTTGTTGTTTCCTTTGAATAAAGAATACTGATATTGTCTTCCAGAAATCAGTTCACTGCCCAGCACAAAAGCTTTGCCCTTTTGCCTCCTGTGCATGCAGAGAGAGGAGATGCTAACATGGTAAAATTCACTCCTGGGCAGGAGGCCAGAACATGGCCTATGTACTATTAAGCCTTCGAAATAGGGTTTAAGTGGGACTTAAGTTGTGCGTGAGCCTTTCGTTGGCTTTCTGCCCAGAAGTGAACTTTACCCACAGAGAATATTACATGTTGCCCATGCATTGTCTACCATGTATGGGTGCAGTGTAATTCTCCTTTATTACCCCGACAAAACTTCCAGCATTGCTTAACCTGAGTTGTTCTAAATGGTCCAGAGTAAACTCTGCCTGCTACATGCAATACAACCAAGCAGAGCATTGCTGACACAGGAGAAAGTATCTCTGCGTGGTGAAGGAAGTTGAATTTTCTCAGGACTGATATTCCAACAGGGTGAACTGTATGAGCCTCTGTAACTGTATGAACCTCTGTAATTAGTAAGATGTAGTTTCTGGCGTTTATTTCAACGAAATAGTGTATAGATTTCCTACGTTATTTTCTTTCTACAATATATTCGTTTTATTTTCACTTAAAACACACCAAGAATCTCCTTACCGGTATGCTCATGTGGTATTCCTCACATTTAAACACAGCTGGAAGTATTCCCACATATTTTATGCACATGATAGCCTTTCAGATTCAATAGAATTTCAAGGTAAATCAATTAAAACATAGCGTATGTCTTTACACGAGTGAGTGCCAAAGTTCTACTTGCATTGCTGAAGTGTGGGTTTTTTTCCCCTTTATAATTTTGTTTCTATGGGTTTTGTTTTGGCATTATGGCTCTTTCCTGATTGTCTCATTTTCTCTTGAGAGTTGTTTAATAGGTTACTAAGAGGGTTAGAAAAGACAAGAAGCAAAAGTTTAATTACTTGCAAAAATATGCACAATACAAGAGAAATGCACACATTCTGGACATTTTGTAGCCTGATATTGTCTTTGCTGGAAAACAGTTGACAGAGGGGGAAGCAGAACTGGGAACAAAAACCTCAGATGTCCTGGAAGGAATAATAAATCATAATTTACTATTGTAAATTCTACTGGCAGCTCTTAAAAGTGACCACAAGTAGTCTCTCTGATACATAGTGAAGAGATCCAGAACTGCTGACAGGTTTGTATATACCAGACTGATTAACACTTTCTATTACATTGACAATTATTAGGGGCTTTAAATTTGAGTTCTTACACTGCTCTTACTTCGAAGAAACCAGCTGTATTTTTTTTTTCTGATGATACTTTCTGTAAATGACACGTAGAACCTGATGATTATCATTCATTTTTATATAGTTAGCAGATGGCTTCTGGCAGCAATTCTTTAAAAGTTTCTTCATTTATAAAATATGAAGTGGCCGACCTAAGTTAAACCAATTAGTGACTTTCCTTTATCATTTTTCCAGGTGCTTTCTTCATTATGAGATATCAATCAACTGCAGGGCAGTAAACATGCTAGTTCTGGTATTTATGGAATGCTCAGATCATCAATTGAAGTACACGTAGTTCAAATCTAAAATATTAGCAGTTCAAAAATCCATTAAGATCAGTATCAGATGAGTTGTTACACTACTCGTATTGGAAAGTGTTGCAAAGGACCAGCATGTGACACCTTGGAAGTGAAAGAAATATTTCCTGTTACTACAATACTCAAACAGATTGCACAAACCAGATTGCATTCATTGGACTCATTTTTAAGTAATAACATTTACATCAACAGTGTTCATATTTGTTTCTTCAGCTACTTGGTATCTCCAGGTCCATAAGGTAGAGAAAATGTTTCAGGGTGAAAGAGTTCTTATGTAATACACCTGAAAAACTGTTCAGCTGTTTATTAAAAACGGACAAACATTTCAGCTTGTTTCTGCAAGGAGGATCTTTCATGATCAATTTTAGCTTGAAAAAACAGACACGTTACTTGAAATTACATGCATGACTCCAACTTTTACCCACTCAAACCAGTATGTCTCTATAAGCATAGCCCATGCCTCTCTATAGGCTGAAAATCTCAAGTACCTTTCCAATTACACCAGAGTTGGAACGCTGTTGTTGGATTTTATATCAAGTAGAAAAGCAAATTATCTGTGCTTCTAGGTATATTTCTGGAATTGAGGAATATTAGAAAAGAACAAAATTGCAATTCTGTAAGCCTATAAGGTCGGGTAAAGCTTCTACTCAAATGAGTAGCCTCCTGACAGGATCAGACCAACTACTCACCAGAAATAAGTTTTTGTTTTGGAAAAAGGCAGGTTAAAATGATAAATGTCAAATTGCAGTGGGTCTTTTGAAAAAGTCATCTCTCCTGACACTTCACCCTCATCCCTTGCTCTCCTCTCCACAGATGGCAACAAGGTGCACAGTAAAAGAAATTAAGATGATAGTGTGTAGACAGGAGCAAGGAGACTAGTTTTCATCTCTGCAGACAACAGAAATGACATCACGTCTCCTCAAACTGACACATTAATAAATTTAGTATCACCTGAACTTTTCTGGAAAAGAGAACCTTTTATACCAGCAAGTTATCTGGTGTCAGTAATAATAGGAATCTGTATCATATTCTGCACCATATATGATGGCAGAATTACCTTTTGGGCCCTAACAAGTTGACAGGGGTTCATTTTGCTTCCTCTTTTAATGACATCTTCTTTGCAGGTGAACTGCAGATGTAATGACTTCCTCTTTTGCTACTGAATACTCCCGAAATGTCATCATGACCCAAGACATCTCAATCTAGCTTAATGCAAACGGGAAGCAAAGGGTTTTTAAAGGTGAAACTGATCTTGCTAATGAAGAAGTATCACTCTTCATTTGGACAGGGAGCACAAAGCTTGTTAGATCGAGGTAGGTGAATGTCACAGGTTAGAGTTCAAACATAACACAGAATTGTGACTAAAGATGTTATCTCCTATTTGTGTAGAGATACGCAGTCAAAACAAAGTAATATAAGTCTAAATTAAGTATTTTGGAATGATCCAGCAAGGTATGAAACAAACATTTGCCGGAGAGGGTTGCATTTTGAGGACCTTAATCATGAACAGTTCAAAAACATTTAAAAAGACAACAGTAAACATGTAAGGATATATTGAAAAAGAAAAGAAAAAGAAGAAACAAAGAGGAATAAACAGCAAGGAGAACACAAGGGATTTTAGCATAGCCCAGTCGTTGCTCTAAGCTGGAGATCCACACAAAAGTATCTGATTTGTACGCTGAGCTACAGCATTTCAGATTGTAAAAATTCATTTACCACTAAGTTCGAGTTTGAACAGACCATACATACATACATATTTTTAACGTACAAGAGAGCCAATTAAGAGCCTCAATTAATCCAAGGGCTTTTTTTCAGTAGTGAAAAGCAGCTTGCTCTTCAGACTTACATAAAGTTTCCTGAAATCATTGGATGTTCTTGGGAAAAAAAAAATCACCCACAACTACCAAACACATTCAGAGTGTTTGTGGGAGATGGCATCCCTCATGCTGAGAAGTAGCTGTGGAAGGCATTAACTTTCAAAGCCTTTGCTGACCTTATAGAAATAACACTGACAACAAAATCTAGCTGATCTCTTTGCAGATGTTTTTTTACATATTTAATTCATTTAATAATGCGTTGTTTACAGACCTGGTGACACTCTTCTATTTCAAGCAACTCACTGTTTGCAGGGCTTCAGGATGTCTCAGATGGAGACATTGTATGAATGGGCCCAGATTGAGGCTAAGCAGAAACTATTCAATGATTCACCAAAAGAAAATAAAAAACGAAAGCCTACTGGCTTCAAATGCTTGTCTGATTCAGGGAACATTTTAAAAACACCACATGAGTATTTTAAGTGCCAAAACTAAGATGGAGATTCAAAAATAATTATATGGAGATATCCAAAAGAATGCATCATTCATGCAATCTTCATATCTGCTTTAAAAAAAATTAAAAAAAAAAAAAAAAACAATATAAGGTACATTTCAGCTGCTCTGATTTAAGTTTTTTAGCAGTTTTTCATAGAAAATCAGAAATGTGTTTGTAATATATTTTGTTTCAGCAACACTTTCTTATAAGAGCTTTCATTTATTTCAGTATTGGTTTTTCCTAAGATTCTTAGTGGAATTCACTGATCTGAAATATAAAACCAAATAGGAGGACATCTATGAATGATAAAAGATGGCTATCTTTTAAAATTAACAATGTCTATGGCTAAAAATGATAAACTCAGTCCTTAGTTGAAATGCAAGATTTTACCAAAAGCAATAAAGTGTTAATATCAAAAATATAAATTTCTTTGTGTATCAAATCTTAATATTAAAGGACTCAGATGAACAAAATGGAACAACTCAAGGTTGTGCTCCATAGCACTGGGTGAATTTTGCAAAAACTATTCAGCAGAGTTCCCAAGAGGTCATCAGAAAAAAAAGACAAAAAAAAGAAGAGAAAAAAAAGACATGTGAAAGAAGAGTGGTTTCAAGAACTGAACTTATTTACGGACTCCAGAAATCTGCTGGTTAGCTTCTCTATGCCATCTAGATAAGAAATGGCTTAAAATATACCACAACTTCATACAGTCACTGTGGTTCCTTATTACACATCTGGAAACAAAGAACAGCTTCTGTGCAACAGTGAAAACTTCCAGGCCATATATCATGCAGTGGACTGACATTAAGATTGTTTTCTGGAGAAGAGCCTTTATTCATTCTAAATCAATGGATGCTATAGAATGGATGATAAACTTACATGTCGAACTCTAAATTTGCTATTCAACTTGCTTGATGAAAAAAAAGATTGAATACAAGATTTGATTATCTAACATCCAATGCAATACGTAAAATGCATTACCTTTTTTTTCTTGCATGTAGGAGGTACAGAAATTGGCTAATGAGTTTAATCCACTTACCTTGAAAAAAAAAGTAAAGTACTTGCAAGTAAATTTAAATGAATTTTAAATTTAAAAAAAAGAAAAAAGAAAAAAGAAAAAAAGAGTCATGGCCTCTGTGTTATTTTAGGAAAAACAAGCAATTACACTTAGTTCTAACAGGTGGAATAATGACTTTTTCACCTGTCAACTGGCAGCTTAGAATTCCCACACATGTAGACCATTTCTGTTTCATCTTTTCTTTGAATTTCAGTTGCTTTGCTTTTCAATGCCTGTGCTTTGCTGGTGTCTCCTTTGTGTCTGAAACTCTCACACTGAGTTCCGCCTCTTTGGTGCTGGGCTTTCTTTTCACAGTGACATTTCAACATAAACAGTCAATATTCATTACCTCAAAGGAGACTTCCCTCCTATTGCTGACCAATTAAATACCAGCTGAGTTAGGCGGACAAAGGTAAAGGAGCTGTAGCACAGGACTGGCTTGGAGTATACTTCTTCCCTTAAATGGGGAAAGAATGTATTCAAAATGAAGAATTGACAATATTGAGAAAATCCAAAGCAGAGTAGAACAGTTTCTTAAGAAGTTATGCTCCTGCTCTTTATCTTGCAAGGTCTGTTCCTAGTGTTATTCAGCCCGTAGACAAGAATAGGAAAGATGCCTACATATCACAGGGACAAAGACAGATACCAGGTGTTCCTATACAACCTCAATAACTTTGATAAAATAACAAGCACATAACAAAAATGTCCAATGTTTGATAACAACAGAAATGGCTTTCCCCTTTTTCTTTTTTTTTTCTTTTTATTTTTTTCTGAGATGGGAGTAAGATCCAGATGTATTTTGAATGCTGCTGCATTACATACAGTTCAGCAAAGGCTTCTTCCTTCTACACTAAGTAAGGTTCAAGAAAAATGCCCTCCTAAACAGATCATGAGCAAGGTGAAGGTGTAACCAAGCCTACAGCAGATGAGAACAGCCTGCTGACAGCCTGGAGGCTGATGAACCTCCTTCTCTGTCACAGAGTGGGAGGGGAAGGGCATCGATATCATTTACCATCTCCAAAATGTAGGCGCAACCCTTAGGGGAAGGAATAGCTCTACCAATGGCAATGCAAATCAAGCATCAGTTTTACCTGGAATGTGCAAGAGCACTGAATCATAAAAACACTAAGATGAGAACAACGGAGAGGGACGGTCTATACTGCACAGCAGCCTCAAGGCAGCATCAGATACCTGAACTATTCCTGACATTTTTGTCCAACCTCTTCTTGAAAACCTCCAGCAGCACAGCCTCTTGTGTCGCAGTCCATGCCAGTGCTTAACTCTGCTTACAGGCTAAGTTCTTCTGATTGCCTAAAGTAGACCCTTTTTGCTCTGAGTTAAGATTACAGAAGCCCAAATCTACACATACATCAACAGAATCCAAGGAGAAGTCCAGTGGTGTTTTAGCCCATTCATGTTTTTCAGAGTTTAAGTACAAAGGGTAAATCTTAAGTGCTGAGAATTTTCAGATAATTAAAAAAAATAAAGCAATAATTTATAATCTGAAAAAATGCAGAAACTTATTTGTCTTAAGAAAGGTATAAGTAGAATAAGCAAGCAAAGAAAATAAAACAGTCTGGAACATGAGGGTATGCAGATCAGACATCAGTGTGATATGAACAAGTCTGAAATCAAAAGACTCAATGATTGCTCAGTGCAAGATCAGGCTGAATTGTCACAGTTCGAAACAGCATGTTTAATGATCAGAAGTAGTTCTTATATTTTTACACGAACTCATAAGGATTTTTTTTCCTTTCTGTGAAATAGAATTTTCTATAGCACAAAAGGGCCCAATCCCACAGCCTACCCTCAGTGGGAGGTTTGCTTAACCAAGAAATGCAGTGTCAGGCTTTCTCAGAGGATAAAAACAATACAAAGAATTGGTGTAGATGCTTTATGTAAAGGTAACAGCTTGAATCCCTGAAAGCATCCAAATGATTTTTACTTAAATGGATGTGACATTGCCAAGAAAGAAACTTTATCCTCATGAGAGATCTTTATTAGCCAGGGTACTTAACCCTAAAGATGAGGAGAATTTAATAATCACAGGGTTGTTTTCTCCCTCTTTCTTTCATTTGTGCAACCAGCAGCTAGAGGGCACAAAAGAATGCTTTTACCTTATGATCTATCATATGAAAGAGCCCTACTCACTGAATAAAGAAAAAATAAAATTCCTAATATCATAGACTACAACACATTTTGTTTAGATTCATAGTCTCAGTTCTGTTTCTCAAGAAGCAGTAGCAACTCAGAGAGTCAATTGCACGACAGTGCAGGAAACTAAATATCTTTATTCCACTAAGAATGTGTATTTAAATCCCAGAACACACCAGGTATTTCACATCACATACACTCTCTATGCACACGGTCATCATTACTTGCCTTAACTGTTTTGCAGAGCTCTTTGTTTAAAACTAATATAAACACATATTTAACCTCCTTCATTCTTACATCTTAAATATTAATGCTGACTGTGACTCTGCATTAATAACAGCTATTATTTTTGCATTAATAAGGAGCTTACAAGAATAAACATAGAAGTCATAGTGCAGTCTTCCTGTCAATTAAAAAGAGAGTCAGTTGTAGTTGCAGAGTACTTTATCTTATCATTTCACTCGGGACGTTCCCAGGTTCATGGATCTGATCTGAACAGCTCCAGCGATAATAAACATATAAGTACACAGAAAACCATCATGGCAAGAAAGTCAGAACGGAGGTTATCAGTGAATTGCCAATTTTGGAATCCCTCACTTTGGAAGGAGCATTATCACCATGAATGAGGTCATTGATGTGGACAGTGTGAGCATAGAGCTTGACATTTTTCCACCAGAAATCCTAATAACCCCAGAAGAGGTCACATCTGTTGCTGCACTATAAAATGGGGTGGACCTTAATAGCAACGTGTGCATTTGTATGTGTATACATATACACACGTAGTTAAAAAGTGAAGCAAAACAAAGACCCTTTCCCTTCACCCCTAATGAACTGCACCAACCCCTTAGGCAGAAATGACTTGGATCCGGATAGAGCGCCATTTGCCAAATTGTAAATTGCCTACATTTATTTTGGGAGTGCACTAAACAGAGTGCTAATTGCCTTGTTTAGCACTTTCCCTTCTTTCATTTGCACTGGTGTAAAATCTTAGTAAATTAACTCAGGATTTTATTATGTAGGTAGCATTTGAACAACTGAATCAGTGAGAAAGCAGCATCAAAGGACTGATAAAAGAGGAGTTGACTCTACCCAGAATGCCATTTATATGTCCCTTGAATTAAAAAGGATGAAATTAACTTTTAATCCTTTTGCTTTTCATATAGCTGATCTTAACATAACATGTATTACTCAGTCATTTTATTTGCATTTACTCATTTCAAAATGTTAATAACTGTGGTTGCAAGCTTACTGTATGGGAATGTGGAGTTGCTTGTATTCATATACATAAGTGTGTAGGATTCCTTAGTAATTTTTTTGAACTGCAGCCAAACACAGACTTGAGGCTTCTGTTTATTGTCAAAGAGAACACCCTGAAGAGCAATTCCCATCTAACTGTTCAGTGGGCTATGCAAAATTAGCTGGTGGTCTCACGCTTGTCCACAGCACTAACGGTATCTTATTTTTACACAAAGTCCAAGGAGAAAATTGGAAAAAAAATAATCACCATATTCTCACCTCTATAATATTAATTTTTCCAACTGGGAAATTACAAATGTCCTGTTTATTATGGAAACAAATGCAATGATATCATATATACAAACTGGATGTTTCAGAACAAAGTCTTGCATCAAAAAATTTTTGTTCACAATCCATTGGCAAGGGATTTCAGCATGGTAGCACCACTGTTTGTGAACAGAATTTCATTAAAAGAAAATGCATACGGAAGACCACTGAGTCAGCACTTTGTAGATCTGAGTTCTGTTCTGAACATACCTGCTGGAGAATTCCTGCCTTTAGACAATGGATTTCAGCAGTGACGAAGTCTGGGGTGTTGGGTGTTCTATTTGCAGGACCTTAATATTCTTAAGTTCTGAGAAGCCAAAACTTCTGCCTTCATGTGCAGCCAAAAGCCTTATAATATAGAAAAGATAGATAAAAACCTGCTTGTTGTTGTCAATAAACACTGTGCATGCAAAAACAACTACACTTTACACATTTACCATTTCAGTTTGCAGTCCTTTTAAATCATGTATTTCTGCATACGAGAAGCATAGTATTATAAAAATATAAAAATCAGTTGAGAAACTATTAAAAATCAGTAAGATATATTTTCTTAGTTCCTGATAGATTTTTTTTAAAGCTAATTTAATGGTTATTTTCCCCCTCAGTACTTCTGATTGAATGGGAATAGGAAATACAAAACAAATTAATATAAAAAGTCATCATGTCCTGAATCCTTAGCACCCTAACAACCTTTGAGTAAATAACACATTATATGATCATATGTAAGTACCCAAACTTCTATCCCTTAAAGAATCTTAGAAAACAGAAAAAAGGGATTGTTTTATAAAGGAAAGTTTTTACATTTTGTTAGTTCATTCTCCAGACCAGGATGGTTTGGGTGGGCTCCAGGTGAGTATCTGAACTACTGAATGCTTCTCCCAAATGAACAGCCAAGGCATTTCAAATTCCTCTATTATTATTTAACACCTGGCTGCACTGCTGTTCAGTGCTATGTGAATAAAATAAGTCATGACTTAGTGTGTGCTAGCAATCCTTTGCCAAAAGAACAAAAGAAGTACTTGATAGTGATTCTCTGTACGTGGGTTTATAGTAAAGGCCCAGAACATATTCCTTATACTGTAAAGGTAAGGGAAGCCATACCATGTTTCCACAGCAGCAAATGCAGGTACGGTTTTGGGGACCACATCTTCTTGCTGCAAGAATTACAGAGTGGGAAAGGAGCAGGTTACAGATTTATTTTTATCTGTGCAAAAAATATCATGATTAATTAGGATGTGATATCCCTATTACTGCTACTTTTATTGCATTACAGGTAACGCATAGCACTCATTCAAGCACAAGGACTCCATGATGTTCCACGCCATGAATATCTGCACTTAAAATTTGGTCTCTACATCTGGAAGTTTATAATCTGAAATGTTGAATTTAAAGTATTGAAGAACAGACAAAATGGTTAGCAGAAGAAAAGTAGCCACAGATCACACACAGATCAAGGGACTTAAATACAGTCTTTCTCCAAGTGTTGCATAAATCTAGCAAGATTAAGTTGGTTCTGTCAGTTCAGCGAAGAAGTTAACTGCTGGACCCGAAGAGAAGGAAAGTACATAAACTAGAGAAGGAAGATCTGGGACATGGGTTGAATAATTCTGAAAAAAAATAGTGCTCTGGAGCTTAAGGAGAGGATATTTTTTTTTAACTGCTTTCCAGGGTTTCACTGTTTGGCCTTGTAATGTCACGAATATTTTTTTAACAAATTAACCTAGTGCTGAAAAATAATCGGGACTAAACAGCAGCTTCCAAGTTCTTAGTCACCAAAAGAAAAAAAAAAATTACAGTAGAAAAAAAGACACAAAGGGAAAATTGTCTACAAATATATACAAAGATTTTTATGTTCTACTATAGGCCCTTATCTCAAAATGAATATGCTAAAGAATCTCCATTAGAAATGTTAAAGCATAATTGGCTACCCTTAATGTCCCAAACAAATGCTGCCCAGTTCCACTTTGTAACAGAAGACCATTAATAAAAATATATGTTATTTCAATACAAAATACAAAGAATATGTACATCTACCAATATAATGCCTTTACTACGATTTTTATTTCATGTTATCAATAGGATTTTCTCAAAGAATTTCACAGTCTTCAAAAAGAAACAATCCAAGAAGGGTGGTTACGTTAACGATATAAAACCAACCTTGTCCAGATACCCTACAGGGATGAGTTTTCCTGTTCCCTCTTTGTTCAATAAGTCAATTGGCTTTGGTAAGTGAATTTTGAGAAACAGTTGTAGAATTAGTGCTTCCTCCATTGCCATTCCAAAGCACACACTCTAGCCAGAGCGTAAGAAGAAATTTTAGTTCAGATTGTGCAGAAATTTGAGGTATTTCCTTTCATAAACAAGTTTTAGAAGTAGAAGTTACATTTTTTATTTACATCTTGCTTACAAGCATCTCTAGCAAATGCCAAAACATACTTCTATTTCTTATATATACACAGACAAGCTTATGCATGCATATACAAAAAGTATATAATGGAGTAGGATCTGCATTGTGTCGGAGTTTCATATGGTGTTTCCCTGTGCCTGTGAAGGACACAGTTTTTAAGTATCAGTCATGTAGGACTTTCTGATCAGATTTCTGTCTTCCATAATATAACAGCTTATGGAGGTTTTACATATGAACAGAATGACATTTTTGTCTTAATCTCACCTTCTTCATGCAATTGCATTTAAACTTTTCAAGAAAAATCAATGTAATTTCTCCATACTTTTTTGTTGTTGTTGGAATAGTTCAAGTCTGATTAAGCCAGGGATGAACAATGAAGTGTTATGATGTAAAATCTTAAGAATCTGAGGCATAAGCACAACTGAGAACAAAACATACCCTGAAAACAAAAATAAATACACCTACTACTGGTGGTAACTTTTGACCATAAAGGATACAGGAATAATCCAGCAAGAAACAATTATGTAGGGGCTGACACGCTATTGGGATTTTTAAGGGACATTGTTTTCCCCTTTGCCACAGAGTTGCTATTTGCCCCTGGATCAGCTTCATGCACATATTTTTACTTATCCAAATCATTGTGGTATGTAGAAAAAAAAGTCACATTTTTTAACTGTTATTAATACTGCCAATGTTGAATCAGTAGAGCTTTGAGATGACTCTGCCTGCACTTTTTCGTGTAAAGGAAGCACATAAAGAACACAGCTTTGGCTTTGCAAACTCCGGTTGCTCTTAAACCAGACATAAGAATAACTTTTTCAAATGAAAGAAACCTCAGAAAGATTAAGAAACACAAAAACGGAATGCAAAATTTAGCGAATTCTCTCCCTGCCTCCTGTGTCCTTATAAGGTGGGTCATTTCCCCCAGGCTTGCTCTCAGATCGGCAACTCAGTGACTTTCTAAATTTTGACAAGTTCCACGCAGTCCCCTGGCTCCCTTAGAAGCCCTGTGCTCTCGCTGCCTGAGGCTCGTCTGCTCCTTGTCCCCTGGAGTATCTCGGCCTCAACCCTTGTTGCAGCTCCCTTTTCCCCTGCCTCTTCTTCTGTGATCATGCTTGGTTGCTCTTGGGGAAGAAATCATCTCCCCGTATTCCAGAGGGCTGTCGCAGAGAACAGCAGTCAGAAGAAGTTAAGCATCTCCCCAAACGAACCTCGTAGACTGTGAAACACATCAGAAACTACAAATTAAACAGATATAATACAGTATCTCTGTGCTATTATTATGTATTATACCCCTAAAGAGGTACCATTTCAGTTTTCATGCCTGCAGGAAAGCAGCTCTCCATAGCAGACCTGCTGGAGGATCCTGCCTTGACCTGAGTCTGAGGGATGCTCATGCACGACCTCTGAGAAGCCTGGCTATGCCTCCCTGCTCTCATCAATGCAGATTCTGACACGTCGAGAGCAGCTATTAGATCAAGTCATCACACTGCCTTTGCACAATACTGCCTCTTTAAAACAGGACGATTTTTCACTTACAAAGCGTTTCACTCTAGAAATGCAATGCATTAATTGAAAGAACTGGTGAGAGCGCTTAGCGTTATTTGCCGTATTTCACGTCTGTAAATGATAGCACAAATTTTAAATGATTTACTCAGTACTAGAAACAGATCAATGACAGAAAGCCAGTGGCATTCATAGCTACTTAAAGCCATTTCTGATCCTCCTGCAGCAACCAGCATTCCCCCCAGGCAAACAGTGGCAGCATTTGATGTCAGACGCAAACGTCAGCAGCACCAATGAGAAACAGTTAACAGAGGCTTGATATTTCATTTCTGTGGGAAGGGAAATTAAATCTGCAGTTTGTGACTCTTAGGAAATTAAGTCTCTATTAGGAAAGGGTTAAATACAGATTATGTAAATAGGGATATTGTTATTTGTCCCATATGTAGCTACTGTGGAGTGAAAACCGCTTTCTCTCCTGATTTTTTTTTTTTTTTTTTTTTTTTAGTTTTTCTTTTCCACAAATTGAGAGATTAACCTGGACTCAATTGAAATGGCAGCCCATATCATACCTTCCCTTGATCTCACAGCATGGCTAATAACAGCTGGGGCCTACCAAGCAGGCTTCTTTATTTTTCCTTTATTGTTCCAGGCCACACAACCGTGAACCTTCAGCATGTTATGTACTTAAGCATGGTCAGGTTGATGTCATTATTTTCTTATTGTTGCGGAGCTCCCTGGGTGTTTGCCCATATTCATAGAGAGGGGCTTGTGTGCTCTTTGTAGGTTAACCTTTTAAAAAGGAGATGCTCGACCACTTGCAAATGTAGCCCAGGGCTGTGACATTGCACTAGGCCGATTGGTACGCTTCAAAACACATATTAGCACCACTTGTGCTATTTCATCTCTCTTTTTAATTTTAGCCCAGTCTTGTAAGATAAATCTTATCTGTGCCACAAGTAAATGCTTGATAGAGCACATTTTTAAAGCCTTTAGAAAGAGAGAAAAAAAGTGTGGTTTGTCTGGGTCACTGTGTGCTTTGTCTAAGTATAGGCATAGCTATTTGTCAGTTTATCTGTCTGCTGTCCCTCTGTCTATCTCTCCAGTTACCTTGCAGCAAACAAGCCATGAGCATTAGCACTGAATTGTGAGAGCTACAAGGCAAAAGTGCTTCTCTGCATGAACCATGGCCACATTTAGCTTTTACAATCCTATAAAAATTGGTCTACTTGCTATCAGTTCATCCTAGAAAGCAAGCCACTGCTCTCAATTGCCTCCAGCTTTGATGTAAGCACCCTACAATACTCCCGTTTAAACTACAGTGGATGGAAGACACCTATAAAAATATTAATTATCTCCAGTTGACACCAGATGCAGTTAACATACTGTGTGCCAGCTCTGAAATACTAGAGTTTTTATTAGGAAAGCTAATGTTTATTGCAAGCATTAAAGTCTGAGTCATAAAAGGCTGAGCATAAGAAAGATGTTTCAGGTATTATTCCTCTCACGTACCAAACACAAGTTTGCTAAATCCTGCTTGCAGGGTTAATTATTTTGGAAGTCATATTGCAAATAGAAGCTTTCGAAGAATTTGGCAAGATTTTATCCTGCACTCAGTTGGCCAAATGTAAATGAGCAAGAGGACGAATCTCCACTGGTTTTAATGAATGTTGGCCTTGTAACTTTTAAGTGAAGCAGATAAAAACAGCAGCACAGATTACAGGCTTAATGTCTGAATTACTTGAGTAGCGTCAATTATGATAATGATAGCCCTGACACCAATGTATGCTTTGCTACTGTTTTCCTTTGTAGACAGGTTGATCCTTTGCTTTTTTAAACCAAGAGGTCAGGAAGGTGAGCTGTACAGCTGGGCAGCGAGCAGCCTTATGCATCTGGGTCACTGTCAGTGCCCCAAAGGTGTATCTTAAGTTGCTTGTGTAATGGGAAGCGGAAGGCTGCCCGAGCTCTTGTGCTCAAGGATTAGGTTTATGGTTACCACCAGACTGGACACACAACTGCCCTGTCTGCAAAACCTGTGTCACACAGCTAGAAGATGAAACAAAATGATGCAGATATCTATACAAGATGGAGATGGACTATTCTGGCTTTCGCTTATAATGACAACTGAGGAACCTCCATATGTCTTTACTGCGTACAGTCAGAATTATCCTCGTAAGGATTCTTTGAGGAATCACAAGGAAACACAAGCAACAATTAGACTTAAATTTCTACCGTGTTTTTTCCTTCATATCAGATTTCCAATTCCACAGTTTATCTCAGTATGCATGCACATGCCTAATCACAAGGATGGGTTTCGCATGTTACTGTAAGGTATAACTGGTTGCATGAACCACAGCTACGTTGCCTTACCCTTCACACTTGAGTTTGTTGAGCCAAAGAGCCAGCCAGTTGTCTCTGTTCCCCAGACAGCAACAGAGCTTAAATATGAACCGCTCCTATCATGTGCCAAATCTCCCCGCACAGCGTGGCTTACTCCAGAGCAGAGTTAGGAGAATCAACATGAAGTCTGAGCAGTCAGGCAGCTTGAGCCTGATGGCAGCACCAGGCTGAAGTGGAAGTGGAGACAGCCTTGTATTTGTGCACATTGGTCGCAGAACAGAACTTTCACCATGCTTCCCCCTTTCCAGCATCAGACTTTATTTTTATTGTAAAAAGTCCTTGATAGCCTACAAGATAATACTCAGCAATACACTAAAGGTTTGTTTTTATCCCTGATTTTTTTCTTTTAATCTCTGTAATACATTGAGATTTTCCTCTGATGTTTTGTCTTCGCAATTTCTACTTCGCAGAGCAAGTTAACAACATTCAAGCTTATTTTTTTTACTTATTTTCTCTTGAAACTAAAGCTAAATATTTCTTTCTATAATGATGAATTTTGAGTAACTTTATTTCTATAAAATGTGTGTTTGTAAGTGTACTTTTATGTATACACATACATGTAAATGCTTCACTGAAATGTTAATGTGCAAGGCATACTCTTACTTCAACTTGGTTTAAGTAAATTTATAATCAAAATAATAAACAATTAAAAATTGAATAAGATCAAGATCTTCCCCATATGATTTTTTGCAGTGTAGTTGTAGGGAATTACACGTGCTGGTTTTGAAGTACTGAAATGAACTATGAATTCATTATAACCTCATCAGTCTAATCCTTGATTACCTTAAGCAAGGTGGTATCCCATGAATTGTTCTTTGTACACTTAAAGGACCACAGTTAGATGAAGTTCAGTTATTAAAACCACTTTAATCTATTCCCAGATAAGCGTGGCTCAGTTATAAAGAACAGCATGTTGTATTAATGGAGGTTTTATTTTGACTGCAGCCCTTCACTGTGCTGCTACACCCAAGTCTAGGGTGTAGGTTCTGTTTCCTGGCATATTAAGTACATAAAAAATTACTTCAAGCTATAGAAATATCAGTGATTCCATCTCAAATCTTTTCTCCTTATAAATGTTCTTATTCTTTCTGGGCCAAAAAAAAGATTTCTAATTTTACTGACAAATTCTCAGTGTCTCTTTTCAAACCTGCTAGTTTCATCAAAAACCAAGAAACAGAATGACATTGCCAGAAGATATTTCCTATGAACCATGGACTACCGTTTGTAAAATATGACTCAAACAGGATGTCCTTTCAGAAAGCAGTACTGTGTTTATGATTCCATAAGATCTTTACATATTTCAAATGATATTCAGAAATATGCTTATGGTTTTTTTTTTAAGATCTTATTTTCTTATCTGAACTCTTTTAACAAAGGTATTACGCTAAGTATAAAAGCTGTCCAATTTTTTTCCAACCTTTTGCTTCTCTCTAAACCACAGTCATTTTGTTAGACATTGAAAATGTCTTGATTTAGTTGTCTTGCTATTTTGGGCCTGTCCTGCCCCCTGCAGTGGTAATAAGGATGGGGCTTCCTGCTGGGTCCTGAAGAATACCATTTCACGGCCGCCACATAGCTGGCGGCTTTTATTTATGGAGCCAAGAAAATGAATGGGTATTAGTGTCCAAACATTTCAACATGCTCCTGTGGCCATGCACAAAAGGGACTGATTTGCAGCAAATTTCCACTTATTTTTCAAAAGTATTTACCTTGCAGAAGCTTGGCTGATCGCTATAATGGCATAGCAGAGGGGAAAAAACGACCATTTCAGAACCCAATTTTTATATATGTTTCTGAACCTTAAAAGTGCTATACTTCTTGTGAATAAAGATAATACTCTTGGTTGCTAGGCTTTTATGGATATGTGGCTAATGCCAGCCTTTTTTTCCCATGTGTATCTTTACAACAGATGAAACGCACATTACCTAAAAGCAGAAAGCTTACTCTGCAACGGGGATTGCACAGGTGAAGGTTCTCGCAAGAGATGTTACTGGTGCCAGTGCTGAAGTTTAGGTTCTTTTAAACATGGTGAATGGCTCTCAGCACGACAGACCCCAGAGGTGCTTTCAACACCTGTACTTCTACCTGCCTGCTGGGGGCAGTGCTGTGTGTATTTTATACCTTTCCTGAATTACCCAAGAAGTTTGAGGAAGACTTTCAACTGATGCTAGACTGTTGCAGCTGTGTGAAACCTACATCACAACGCTGCATCCACAAAAATTGATGAGATTTGCACATGCCCTCAAAATGACTGAAATATGAGAGGACACTTAGAAATGGTGGCTAAAGGTTCTGTTCAGACACTGCAATGTTCAGAAATGAAATTCAAAGTCTTGTGCTTATGCCTTCTTAAATAGTTCCAGATGAGCTCTTTGGGCTGCAAACTTCAACTGCAATCAGCATGTGGCTGCTAGCTGATATGAGGACTTAGTCACATAAAATGAAGACTCTTCCTAGTTGTGCAGGTGTTTGCAGATACCATTTCTCAGGTGTAACTCCTGAACTTAAGGGGAAAGCTATCACAAGTTAGTTCTAAGTTGATTAGTTCCATTTTGGAATCTATGTCTGTTGTCTTTTCTCCTGCAAAAATTATCTACGAATTATAGCAATGCTTCCAGTTTAACTCCTGATCTTAAATTATTCCTATTTTTTTGTCTAAAATCAGTTTACATAAATGAGAAGAAAAAAAAACCACCACCATACAAAATAAGCATTCTGTTTCACCACTGAGTTTGAATATCTTAGAGTTATTAAATCCATAAAGAAAAATCTGAAATCCTCAATATGCAGCAGTGCACCTGGAGCTGCTTCATGTTAAAATTTCTTCTTATTCCTTTGCTACCTATTCAGATTCATTCTACTTAGGTTCCATCTCCTAAATCTCATTCAGGCAGTCCCAAAGAAACAGCACACAACATAGGCAAATCCTCTGTAAAGAATGTCTCTACCTCCTCCTGCTAACCTGCCTTCAACCGCCAGTAACAGCTTCAACGTATACATGAAAAAAGAGATGGAGGAATGAAGAGGTGGAATAGAGGGCAGATAAATAATCTCATCTGTATCAACACCCTTCTAACTATGCGGGAGGCATATTAAGAGAAAGAGAGAAGTACATGGGGTTCTTTCCTTTTTTCGCTCCCTAGAGTTTTACAAGATTTGGTTCCTTTTCATACTGCATGGCAGAATGCATCCTATCCCAGAACAGCTGTTAGGCAGGAATAAACAAAGGGGACAGTTCGAAGAATACTCACAATCTCCAAGGGAAGGATGGCCATTTCTGTCAGCCCCAGTTTCTCCTGTTGAGGAATGGATAGAATAATGTTCATAGAGTGTTGGGAGGGTCTGCTGTTGGACAAGTTGAATTTATTATTTATTTTAAGTTTCCACTCATTTCCCGGCCTCTACTGTTGGCATATATCATACCTTATGAAAACTTCAGAATCTACAACATACTTCACAGCATAACATTTTAATTTTCAGAAGCAATCAAGGCCAATCAAACAGTAGGCATAAGAGTCCTTTTTTTGAACAAATTATAAATTAAAGCATTTTAAAAATAATACGCCATTCATTTCTCTTACTCATTACAGCACCATTAAGACTGAATTATTGTATTTTAATCTGGTTAATAATAAACTGTCCTAAAAATCCTCACAGAAAGTACAATTAAAAAAAAAAACAACCCACAAACAACGTTGTTCTCCCCACTAAGACATTTCATTCTGTTGTAATGAAGCAGGCAAACTTTAACAAAAATGAATACCTCGTACTCTCTTTTGTTCCCTTTTTTAATATATCTTGGTTTAGTCAATGACTGAGAAAGTCTGTCAAACTCTGCTCAAGGTCTCTTCTTCTATCATTAGAAGTGAATCATTCTGAAAGCCCCACTTATTAAAAAAGTTTAATCTTGTCAGGTTAGAAAAAAAAAAAAAAGTAAAGAGAGGGAAAGAAAGAAAGAAATTTTGCTTTTTTTCTCCGAGGGTTAGGAATTACTTTTATCTGACAATGGCTTTGCATGTTATGGCATTAATTTTGCAATAAATTATAGTGTAGGTAGGTGGAATTACTCACATTGCTTGACCAAAGTGTCTGACCTAGCCAGACCTCTGATTGATGAATAGTTTTTCATTTTGTTCTACTAGTCCTATCAGACAAAATCGAAAAACTGAGTGAAAAATATCCTATTTCATGTAATAGCATTTTGTTATATATCATTACCACTTAATTCTGTCACCAGTGTCATGACTGTGCTAAGTAGGCCTTTCAGCTTAATCCTTTCACACCTCAATGTGACATTCATCTTGGACAATCGATGCACCAAAACTCTTGGTCCCAAGGAGTGAAATAATTCCTAGATTGCTATGTAGTGACTTAGCCAACATCCTCCAAGGAGAGGTCTCTTACAAAGTTAAAAATGTGAATGGAGCATGATTTGAGCTACTTTTGTTCTAAGTTTCTTATGTATCAGTACCAATATAGCATTCTCAATATTCAGTTTAGAAAAAACTGAGCACAAGCCCAAACAATTTTGGCTGCTCACCTGAATACCTACTGCGTACTGAAGTTCAAGTGCCTTTTTCTTCATTGCTATTGTTACCCAAGATACTCAGATTTAATCTGATTCAGGTACATCTGTCTGTGATACTACACCTCTAGACAGCTTTATGACAGTGTCAGAAGTTTATTTGTTGTTTGAGCTTTCTCAGGACCTCTTTTCAGCATAACTGCTAGATTTTGCTGAACTTCATGGTTGCATATCAGTTGCCTCTTGGCCTGAATCCATACTCAAGTCCAAGAAAGACATCTGAAATCACATGTGGGTTTGGAAGAAGCTCTTGAAAAATATTTTAGTAAGTTCAAATTCAACCTATCCCCAACATGTCGTGACTCCTGTCACAGTGCGACAGCCAGAAATTTGGATAAGACATCTGCACAGACATTTGTGTGTGTTTGGCTTCAGACTTTCAATTTCTACCCTATAAAGCTTTATGGCAACATCACAAGGCCTACATAGTTTGTTTTACAAACTGGGCAATTGTGAGAATGAAACACTCTAATGTATGTAGGTCCTATGCAAAACACTTCACACTGACTTATACGAAACCTTGCTCCTCTGCAGGCATTTTTAATTGAGCAGCATTTTAGTCAGAACAGACGAAAGGCAATATATTCAATGAGCTGTCTGCTTTGCAGATACAGTTTTGTTATTGCCAATCTTACTGCTTGCGATGGGAGAATGAGGCAGGAAATAATCAACAGCACACACAGCTCTGGTAGCAGCAGTTTCAGTGGGTGGCAGAGCCGATGAAAAGTTAGAAAATAGGCTTGTGAAACTTTAAGTGTTTCATGTCGCAGGGCTCAAAACTTATCAGGTTTTCATCTTTGTCAACATTTCTATGACTTTCAATCAGAATTCCATAGTAAATGTATGAAATATTAATGTCTGGAAGGAAAATACATTTCCTGTACTAGAATTTTGCACATGCATGGTACATAACATTTTTGTAGAGATTCATACTACTAGACCATCTTGTTTTGCTCATTGTTCAGCTTATCCCTGGTGTACGGCCTACCCCCTCAGAGTTAATTCATCAAATTACCCCAGAGATACCTCTAATTCTATTTTCCCCTCAAAAGCAACTCCCTAAAGATGTGAATTTGTTTGTTCTCCAAACCAGTCGGCTTGTAGAGTAGGAAAGGATCAGTTCAAATGACCTAATTACAGGACTAGGGCCCTAATTTATGAAAAGCTTACAAGAGCTAAAACATGCTACAGCAGCATCTAACCATGCTTTTCACATTCTTTTGCTTTTCAACCAAAGACTACTGTTACAGTGTCCCTGTCTTTGTCCCCTTCCTCACTGTTTTGGTGCCAGTATATTGGGGCATGTGCTATTTGGACTGGAAGTTCTTTGAAGAATGAGCTGCATATTCCTTAACAAACCAATGACATATTTAATAGAAACAGAAAGTAGCTAACAGGCAAAAACTAGTATTGTAGAGATTTTCTTTTTAACCCAATCTCTGTACAGAAGCAGCTACCATTATTTTTTAACAACCTGTTTCTGATTTTATCCGAATTATAATATTTTGCTTGCTTGGATTTTCTTTCGTTGGTGGGCTGGGGTTTTGTTCATTTGCTTGTTTGGTTTTGTTTTGTTTCTGTTGCTTTTCACACCTGGCATCTGCCTGGAATCTTTAGACTGTGCTAAAGTTACATTGCAAGTGCTTACCTCAGTCAGTGGATATTACACAGCGAATGTGTATCCAGAACATTCCACTGATTCCACTGGCATCAGTCCACATGTGTGCAACTGTAAATGACATGAAAAAAAAATCTAGCCTCTGATATGAAAAGGGCTATTTATGCACTTTCACAAAGGACAAAAGTCTTATAACTTTGGGTCTATACAGAAATGAGACACAAATATGTTAGCGAAAAGCCCCAAGTTTTCTAAATGTAGATGAGCACAGATTAAGAAAGCAGTAATTAATTTCCTTTGACCTCAAGCTGAAATTCCTTTCTAAAGCTGTCATAAAGAGAAAGAGGCCAGAGAGAAGAAGTGAAACTGTGTAACAATGCAATTAAACCCTTGTAATGAGGTCAGCCATTGGACTTGTTGCAACTGATATCATTATAGCAATGAAGAGGCATTATACGATGGCCTGATTTTATACAGGATTCATTTTTTTCCTTTAACTCTTTACCAGACAAATATGTATCCTATAGCATTATAAAACAATTGTTGATAGCCACCAGAGGAGCAGACACATGCTTTCTGGTCTTACTATCACTATTTGATAAGTTCTGGCAATGAAAATATGAGAAAACTCAGCAACAGTGGCATACAGAACAACTTCAATACAAACAACCCTTCACTCACATACAATGTCAGAACTGCTGATAGAAGCTTCCTCTCAGAAAGCAACTTCACACTCTCCAACAATGGGAACAGGTAACTTTTAGCATTAAACCAATCACTTAAAAAAAAAAAAGTGGTTAAAAAAGACCTTAAGTTCCCAACATTCTATCCTGCTTCAAACCATCTTCTGACTGTACAAAATACTGGCTGACTGCTATGCTGGTTGCTGCAACAGCAAACTTTGTTTTCTTCATGCCTGGTTACCAGCAAGTTCAGATATGTTTTGATAGTTGCTGCTTGCTAAAATACATATATATATATATATATATTAAAAAATACACTGACAATTGCTGATAGGGAACACTTAACTCATGTGAGAGTTGTCCTCTTGGAAAATATGAACAAACTTGTAGGAGTAGCCTGAACCATAAGGAATCCTTAGAAGTCCCAAGCTCACTTGAAACTTGTTTATCCACTGAGTGCGCTGGGGAAAGATTTTGCTCCACTGGAATAGTAAACGCTGGTTTCATGTTGTCTGCAAGCATCTTAAGCTTTGATTTTCTGGCTAAGCATCAAAAATAAAAACAATTGTGAAACTCAGATCTGGGGACTGATTCAAGGAGATTTACTTTGCATAAATTTTTCTTTATATGAACCAAAAGGTTTTGAAGTGAAAACTTAAGGACATGCATCTCTTCTGGAGGGGATGTCCTAAATATAGGGCCTGCAGATGACCTGTCTTACTACTTCTCTGACTCACCTGGATCCCCTGCAATTGACCTCACATGACCTATTTCCTCAGCAATTGTTCAGCAGAGTGGTAAATGAGAAGTTGCAGTTCTTCCTTCAGCATGTCTTACACAAGTGATTCATTCTCCGTGCTTATAAGATGGGACTTGGGTCCTCATGTCAGAGATGGTTGAGGTTCATGAATACAGAATGGCTGGAGGAAGCTCATCTTCTCAAGACATTTCAATCATACCTTTTTCTCTATTTCCTTATTTGTGTCCTCTTGCTCAGAATGGTGGTTGCTTACTTGAGATGCCTTGCAATAGCACAGGGAATACACATTCTGAACTCAGAGGAGGAAAAGTTAACGGAGAAACCTATTTGCTTATTGGAGCCTCCATTAGTTGTGCCATATTTAGTCCTTTAAAAAAACAATTGTAGTAAGCCCCAAAATGAATAAACTCGGGCATTTACATAACACACAGAAAACAGATGTTTGTTTGAAGAGTCTGTTCATTGACTTCAGTATGGCAAGGAGATTTCAGGCTTCAGTTTCCTCTTTCTTGAGGGTTTAGTTCTGGTCCCAGAAAACGTCAATGCATATATGAAAGCATAAAGGAATTTCAAACTGATGTCAAGTATTTCCAACTCTTACCTTCACATGCCTCAAATTGCTTAGCTTATAGTCGAAACAAAAGTTTCAAGTACCTTTTTTTTCTCAAGAAGTTCACCATCCCCTGTGTGCATATCATACCTTAAAAACTCTTATTAGGCTATGGCTTACTCTTTGGAAATAAAGAAAGGGCAAAATTGTCCTGTACTTAGAGGACTGATTTACCACTTCACATCCCTTTCCTTTTACTCATGCACTGAATGATCATGTGCAATTTACTCATGTTCCTCAGTTTCCCCTCAGCAAGTATAATACTGACCTCTGCAGAGAGCTGCAAGCTTTCTGTTAACCTCTCAGTTAAGTGCAAAGCCATAGCATTATTAAAGACATTTTAAACTGAGACAGCTGAGTGATGTCCTATAAATTGTCATTTCTCCTCAAATGCTCCACAATATAATATTTCCTCCAGAAATGCATTTATTATTTAACACTTTTCTGTGAAAGGTTTCTTTTACATTGCAAATACCCAGAGTTCTTTCATAGGTCTTAGACTATTGACCCTTTACCTTAAAACAAGCTATTAATGCTTAACGCTGTTATTAGTATTCAGGGAAGTAATGATTGGTACTAAAATGGAAATGTGCAGTAAAAACACCTTCTATTTTGTAAAATAATTATGTAGCCTAATAATTATTTCATACGATTCCTTTTGATTGATAGGGAAAGGGCACGAAGAAGTTTGGAATCATGATTCTTTAAGGTCTACATTCAAATTGCAGCCACCAGAACCATTGTTTCCGGCAGTTACATTTTATAAGAACTGCAACAGGATGATCCCTGATTCTGTTTGCATGAGAATTACATCAGAAAAGGTATTCTTTAGCTAATTAGGGTGTGGTTTTTTTCCTTTCTTTTTTTTTTTTTTTTCCTTTTTTTTTGAAAGACAAGGAATTATAATTCCATAAAGGGCAATACAACATTCTTGCAATTTCCCAGTAAGTCATTGGTACCTTAGAGGTCAAATATAGTTCAAGTCTGCAGAGAAGTGAGACTACCTACTTCCACTCTGCTGTCATCCACCTGACCCTAACCTGGTAAAAGCATCCCTAGTGGTGCCAAAAAGGCCCTTCTATTTTCTGCGTAGTAGCTACACTGGTCTTTCACATTTAAGGCTGCCAGATAAATGTCAAATTGCAATGTTCTTATGATGTTTAATGGGAACCAGGCTGAGAGTGCTTGAACTTGCTTCACTTTTGAGAAGTTTTTGTCACTTTGGCTGAGATGGAAAAACAAGTCTTAGATCAATAATGTACATAAATGAAATAAATTCACCGAGCTGAGCTTTCTCAACTGATTTGCTGCATGCTGAAAAACTGGAAAACCTTCCTAACTGCATGAGTCCTTGTTTAGTACAGAAATAGCTACAAGATTATTGTTCAGTGTTTTACAAAGACAGTCTAGCTCCTTTCTTATCTTGAGTGGGTAATATTAAAACAACTATGAAAGTTTCTCATCACAGATTTTCAGGCTCTGAGACAGCTATTGCTGGGTGTCTCTATGTGTAGAACTACTTAAAGCTATTTCTGCTGAGCTTGTTTTGCTGCCTTTTTTTTTTCCCCCCCAGTTTCGCTGCCTTCAAACACTGCATTGAAGTTGAAAATTATAGAATAAAGTAAGACCTATCTGTCTTCATAGATAATATAGCAATAGATTGCAAATGAAAGGAAAACTACAGCTGTGAAACGGTAACATACATATACACAGATTGTTTGTTTATAAACCTTTTTAAATAAATGTTAACATGACTATGGAAAAAGCACTGAGAAGGCTTTCCCATCATTATGCTGTTGAAGACAGTGGTTGCTGACCTCTCTATCTTCACCATCAGATTTCTAAGCAGGGAGAAAAAAAGCCAACACCCACCATTACTAAGAACTCTGGTCATTCAATTAACCTGGGAGTTGTTCAGATAGTGAAGTGATAACTGCCACAGTAAAACTTCAAGGCCTATTTAACAGTTGTGGAGAGAAGAAAAGAGATGCTTCTGCTGATCTCACCTGGGCTACTCAGCCGTGAATGCTCTGGATGTAGCACAACTGCTCTCCTGCATCCCTGCTTCCGATCCTATATGACTACCAAAAGACATCAGAGTGCCAATAAAAGCAGTAAAACACCAGCAGGATCAGCAGTAGGAGCAACAGCTGGCCAGATACAAGAAAGGAAATAAAATGTACCATCTGAGGGTAATCAAGGGATTAGTTATGACTCATGAGCCACAACTCCTTTCTGGACAGACTCCTGCTTTGATCTAGCTGCATATGGTCCTTTGCTCTACTTCCGTACTAGAAAGAGCAAAAAAAGAAACAAAGGAAGTAAGCATTAAATAGAAGCAGCAGGTACGAGATATTCAGAGCTATTTATATATTAACTACTTTGGGACAATTAGCTGGAATTAGTATTACGTATTTTAGGATATAATTAAAATTCACTTAAGTATTTACTTTTGCAGAAGAGGTTAAAAAATTAATAAAGAAGAACATCATTCATTTACCTATGACTTTATCTAGGATGCTAGTAAGACCAGTAAGAGATGGAGTAAAGGATATTTCAAAGGTTTTATGAATATTTTGTCGTATTTCTCTTAATAATCTTGCAATGTGTTGAAAAATGGTAAGAACTGACATTTCAAAGCTGTATTTGTCTTTTTAGCTTTAATTAGCTCTAATTATTTTGAGTTTTAACTATGGGAGAAAAAATTGATCATTAGCTGTTTAGAAATTCCTTGCAGATCTTGGGTGAATAAACTCCTAGAATACTTATCCAGTGAATAGAGCTCTCTAAAGTTCAACACGAAAATAATTTTCTGGATCTCAAATCCTTTTAATTTCTGTTATCAGAATCTTTTTATATGTTGTGTTTTGTTTTGGATTTTTTTTTAAGTGATATTACTCTTTTCAGGGTTCTCTTTCTTGTACATCCAAGGATTGCACTTACCTTCTTGTACTGTTTGCTGTTCAATTACGATTATCATGACAATTTCAGAAGTTCACCCTTTACAAACATAATCGTTGAGTACATAATGACTCCACATTTACATGTGGGTAATGCAACGTAATCTCCATAAAACTACATAACTAACTCACCCTTATTGTCATTTACAAATTGTCACTTTCAAATTCTATTTGCAGTTTTATATTTTCTACAAAATATTTCAGAGAAGTGAATAACTTTGAGCTAAATAAAGATCTGCATTGAACCACATTAAAAATTGTGAGTTCTTGTTTACAGGCAGATTTTGAGATCAGATAACCAATTTTAAATCTGCTTAGTAGGGGCTACTTTGATTTTGTATTTTTTCTTTCTTTTTTTTTTTTTAAGAAGGCCATGCAGTATGAAGTCATAACATTTTTACTCTTTCAGAGCAGTTACTTTTACGTGATAGAGTTGATATCAATTCTGAACTGTTTAATGGCATTATCAGCTCTGATGGTATTATGGTTTCAGTTAGACCTGAAACTAGTTCACAAACACATAGGAGTTTTTTCCAGTTCCATCACACACATTTCAACTCCTCCTACAGGTTACGCAATGATGCAAATGTAGATTCCAATAACAACAGCATAGATATGTTCCATAGATGCCAAATATATAGATAGCCCATAAATAGCATATATTTAGTCTCTACTTCCACCATCCTGTGAATGTAATGCCAGAGGGAATAATTAAGGGGCAAGACTGGATGACCTAGACAGTGGCTGACCCACCCGACAGGCTTTCAGACTGAATTCTCTGGTCTGCTAAAGAAAGCTTCACAAAGTGTCATTAAAGCAGCCATGGAAGACAAGAAGAGAGTTCCCTAGCGACTCTGTGATGATGTAAGTCTGTCAGAGATGGCTCAGCTATTTGCCATCACAAGGCATTTCCTGCCTCCAGTATAAGAGGACAGTCATAAAGTCATATACGGAAGGCAGAATGGAACTGAATGTAGTGACCTTGCTACCTTTGGTCTTTCAACAACAAAAGTAGACTTTCCCCTTTCTAATCAAAACCATGTGAATGTGAATCTTTAAACCCTTGTGGTTTCTCAGTTTGTTCTGTGGCTTTGACATACCAAGAAAATATGCCTTGATGGCCTTATTATCCAAGCAATAAATCTATCGTAAGCAACAGTCTGTCAGTCTTCTATTAAATCCAATTCATGTATCGATTGCCTATTTTCAAAATTGTCATCTGTCACAACCCAGCCCAAACAAGATAATTGCCATCTGTAAATTTATTTGGTCTCTCTGATCCATGTGTTCCAGAGTCACTCTGTTGAATTTATCCCAAAAATACTGCACAGAGGCAGTATTGGGTTTTGACCATTAGGTTCTGCATGGAGATACAACTCAGTTCACACTGGCTACTGTCTAGTCATCAGATACTAAAAACTTCTGTTTGCTGATTGATACACTCTGAATGGCATCCGCAAATCTACTGCAGAGATTAAAGTCCCTGTGTCAATTCATTAGTCACCTTCTCTTTATCATTGGGAAATGTAAAACAGTAAGTTTGCAGGAAATATATTCATTACTAGACCCCAGCTGGAGCCTTTTAAGATCAGGGATTAAAAAGCACATACACTCACTGTTTCCAATTAGGCACAAATGCCCTTCTCTTCTTTCTTCCTCAGCAATCATATGACTTCCTCTGCATGTGACTAAAATGACACATTTTGGCAAACTAATTGACAACTTTTTTTTGAGAAGATAGCTGATAAATTCATCTAATTAATTTCTGTCATGAGTTAACTCCAGTTATCACGCTCCCACAAAGACTCTCTTGCAGTACCCCTTTTTCCACAACACCTCTTACCCCTTTGTGGCGTGACCTTTGCCTGTGCTCCTCCTTTGCAATTCCCAGCTCAGAGACAGAGTGTATGACACAGAGGGGAAGGTAGTTAGGTCTAGAAAACATAAACAAAACTAGAAACGTCATAAGCCCTGTTGTCATGCAATGAAAAGTCAAAAGGGTTCCAAGATTTCTGCAGCAGTCTCCAAAAGGCAAGTAAGACAGTACGTCAAATCTCAGGCATGAATAGTATGAAATCTTTTTCTCATCGCTTTTTTCACCACATTTTTATGGCTGCACTTCCTGTATTTTAAGTGCTTGTGTTCTTTTTCTAGATCAAAGTCATGTGACTTATTTACATACAATCCAGTTTGCTTTGAAAAAGGTCACATATTAAGGTTGCTTAAGGAAACTGTCTGCCAAGTTTTGCCTTACCACTAAAGCTGAATTCCAACAGACACTCACTCGAGATCCCAGTACAGTCAATGAGACTTCTGCAACTGATCATCAGGTTTTTAGTCCTTAGTATACTGCAATTATTTCTTTTTTCCAGCAGGTTTTATAAAGTCTGATTTCAAATGCAAAATGTTACAAACAGCAAATGTTAATGCTTTTCTTTCTCGAACGTCTGACCAAACTTACTGAGAAGAAGAAACTGATGTACAATTTTATTCCCCTTACTTTCGTTAACAGTCTTCTGCTGCAACTTGTCTAGATGCTTTGTGACTAGTGCTGGTCTTTTCTCTTTTTTCCCACTGACACACTCTTGCCAAGGATATCATTATGACATTCTGTAGTAACAAGCATTCTTCTGTTCAAATTTATATCAATTAGTTTGGGACAGTAATTCAATTGGACGGCCCACTGGATTTTGAAAGACTTGCAACGATGTCAAAGTGGCGACCTTTTTCCTCTAGTCTCAGCCAAAAGCCATTTTTTAACAAGGAGCTCTTGAAAAGAAATGCCACTTTGATAATTAGTTATTGATCACGGACAATGCGGCGACGAATGCCATCGGATTAGCCAGACGCCAGTGGGTCGTGACACGAGAGTTTTCTTATCGCAATGATCTATGAAAAAAATATAGAATAAAGGTCATTAAGGCTTCTCTTTGGGCAGCACAACCTGGATAGTTTCACTTCCTTATTAAAAATAAAAATACCAAAATATTCTGAATGCACTTACTTTTGTAACGAACCTGTTAAACTAACTTCTGTCTAAAGAAAACTGGGGAAGTTCCATCATTATGCAACTATAATTAAAATAATTTTGATAAATCAACCTTGCTTTAGCCAGCACCAGCAGTTCTACCTCACTATAACAGTATTATCTTTCCTATCCTTAAATGTCCATTAGTAAGAATTTTGGATCTGAGCATAAAACAGAGTAACAATTACAGACTTACAGAATAATGGACTTTTTTTTGTCTAATTTAGGATGTATTTCAAGGCCTGTCTGAAATTGCTTCATATAAGTTATTTAATAGAGAAAAAATGACCAAGAATAATTTTATTGCACTTAGAAGTGCAGAAAAGAGGAATGAATCCATTAGTTTTAGAGTTTCTTTGTAGAATATTAATGAAACGTACTTTTGCTGTGCAAGTATACACAACTGCCTGTACAGTAATTCTGGCTGACTTGAGAGACTATTAGGTAAGTAATACAACTATTTTCGAGGTGTGGGAGATAATGTTACAGTCCCATTGTAACTCAGTTCTTGTAACACTACAGGTAATACCCATCTATGATTGGACTGCCTAGTATTTTATATTAATAAATAGATTATTTATTGATCATCAATTCAGATTCAGCACAGGGCTTCTATTCGTTTATAGGCTTGCCTAGAAGAGTTATCATTTCAATGTTTCGTCAAAGTAGATAAAAGCCATTATGGTCAGAAAAATAGAAGTCTGATACACTTAGTATATCAGAAGTCTGCAAGTCTAAAAACCAGACCTTAATTATTTGGTTTCTCATCAGTCAGAATTATTTTCTTAAAAACTGATGACTAATGATACTTAAAGTAGTGTAAGTAATTTGATGTTAGTCAATGTCCCCCAGATTGTTAATATTTTATCCACTTACTATTGAATTATTTCTGTTTGTTTCAGTACAGAAAATGAAGATAGTGGACACAGAGACAAGAAAGTTCACTTAAACCCAGAATTTTTTCATGTTGATTTGGAGTCATATTTATGGGGAATGCGAAAAGAACCTCATTTTCTTAGACTGATCAACTTGTCAGGAACAGAATAATAATCTTTTCTTGTATTCAATATTATTTTGTAAAGTTCATTGTTAATTCAATGTCACTTTATTGTTATTATTAAATTACTGAATTACTAATAGTTTAATTCATTACAAATTATCTTTTTGAAGAACTTCCAGAGATTCATTTTTATTGCATACTCTATATGAAAACATTCTAAAAATGTATTTGAGGTAACAATTAGAACAGTTACTCATTAGCGTCATAAAGGTAATCTGTTTGAACTTCTGTGATTTGAAGGTTACTTCAGTTTATTGCAGTGACTGCATGGAATACAATCTTAAGCAGGAAACTGTGATTTCATTGAAGCTGAAGGGACAGTGTGGCCACCACACAAAAGTTTTACTGTAGGCAGATAAGGAAAATCCTGCAAGGTAAATATTTTTCACCTTTTTCTGCTACTGTTTTGCCATTAGAACTCAGAAATAAAACTCACTTTGAGGTGGCTAGTTTTCTGCCTTTCTACTGTGAACTGCTATTTTATGGTTCAGTTTAAGAGCATTAAAAGATTAATTGCAACACCATTCTGAGCTGTAAAGAGAGAAATCTGAAGCACTCCACCTGACAGCATACGGATGGTTTCTTTTCTTCCCATTCTTCCTTAGGTAAGTACAAAATACCTGTTATCACCTCCTTCAGGTAGCACCCTTTTTTCACTATATAGAAGAATACGTCCATCCTCTTATTTAACCACTGTAATTTATGACTGAGAGTTCACACTGCATACTGTAAGACAGATCTGTAGTGTACACACACACATAGAGGGTCCCTTCTTGTGAGCCCATGAAAACGACAGACTATTCTGATGCAGTATACCTGTCCGGCACCCAACTCAGTCCATCTATTCTAGTCTTCTCTACTTTTAATTACTGGATCCTGAATATTTCAGAAATCTCTTTCCTGACATGCAGACAGGCAACAGAGGGACAGCAGATCTGACTTTTCTAATGGAGGAAGATCACAAATTCAGCAAGACGCTCATCGTTCCTGATCACCATCTATAATCTCCAGAACTCTTCTGAGCAAGACATTGGCGCAGATCTGATCGTCTTTTAAGTAAAGGATAATATACAGCTATTTAGCTGAGTGTACATCTTGCAATCTTGTCTCAGTTAATGACAAGGCAGTGGCAAGACTGTCCGTCAGACTGGTTGTTTGCACTGATACCATGGTGATGGGCATGTGATAAGATACGGTTTATTTTTACAACAAGGCAATAACTCTTACTTACATATTTCCCCCAGGGTGTTCTGAGGACTAATCTGTTAGTGTTTGCTCAAATCTGTAAAAGGCCATATAAGTGCTAAGTATTATTATTATTACCTTATTACGGTATTGACTTTTACCACATTGAACTGCGGTACTTTCCTCTACTTACGTGTAATATCACCATGAAGTGTTTATATTCCCGTAATGTAAATGTTTCCTTTTGAAGGTGAGTTGAATCACTTATTGTTACATGTGACCCACAATATAATTTATTTACATGAGCCAGGAGACTCTAAAAATATATTCTAGGGACCCTTCCGCTTAGACTCACACTGTTACATTCTCAGTTTGTCCTGAATGTTGTTTGTTGACATGCATTTCCGAAAACCTGTTTGGCCAATTCATACAGCCCTCTAGGGCCCTGTGTTTTGCTGCACCAGTAGGCATGCTGTCATTACTTTGGCACTGAAATATAGCTGACTGTAAAAGCTGGGTTGCTATTCTGCTGCTGAATTCACCTGATTGTGAATTGTCCTGAGAGCAGAGACTTAGCAACTGCACAAAAGTTCAACCTGCGGTCCTGTGCACTGATTAACACTTAAACCAAGTGCCAGTCTTCTCTCCCATATCCATGAAAAAAACAAAAACAAAACAAAACAAAACAAAACAAAACAAAAAAGCACAAAGCCACCTGATCTGTCAATTTTGCTCTCAGTATCCATATTCCAAGCTGACAGACATACACTCTCCTCCTCCCCAGCCCTTACATCTGGATCAACGGGGACAGGCTTTCCACCCCTCAGAAGATTCACTTACATTAAGTGGCGAGGTGGAAGCAGTGAATGAACAATAGACGGCTGTCAGGCTCGACAGCAGGGCATGGATGTATGAGCGTGGAGCTGACAGCGAGGGCCTCAGAGGGTAAACTGCTTTGCTGGAACTAATTAAACAGATGAAATTATTACATGAATATGCAGATGTTGTTTACATTTTACCATATGGTATTATTTCAGGTAATAACTCGCAGGAGGATCCCTTCCTCTCATCAAGAGGAAATGAGTTGAAAAGGAGGCTCCACGTGTCACCTTTCAGTTGCTAGGCAGACATTGATATGGCAGTCTTCTCTCCAAGTCGCAGGGAAACTCTTTCTCTTTTAGCTATATAAAACCAAAAGGGTTTGCATTCTTCCTACTTTGCAGTGCTGCAAGAGAATATCTTTTTTTAAGCGTGTTGGGTTGCAACATTTTTTCCCGTATGCACAGAAGGCATGCACTTTTCCAAACGTTCATTCCCAGAGTCTGTTTTATAACCGAGATGCTGCTAATCCAATAGTCCATAGGTAAGAACTGACAGATCTGTCCAAATATGTAGAGGCTGGATGTATGACATTTCTGCAAAGCCTGATATGTGGCTGGGCTGGTTAGCATTTACTGCTTCGCTAACCTGAAGTGTTGATAACAGAATCATTTCTTTTCAATAAGTTTCCATTCATCATGCTGAAATGGTTGCTCCCTAGAATTACAGAGGCACAGGACTACCATCTCCAACACCATAAAAATTACTAATTGTATTTAGGATGGGCAGCCAGCTAGAATATGACCTGACTAAATTGCTGCACAACCCAAAGATGTATACTGAGAACAATCACCACTGCAACAGTTCTAAGAAGTGCTAACTACAGAGGGATGGCAGTGTCAGACCATAGTCAATGCAGTGCTGGCACAGCTTGTTTAGGGAGCTACTCATCACAATATACGTTCAGAAAGGATAAATGTGGAAGTGTAGTTAAGCTGTATGCATCCAGTCAATTATGAAAGCACATCCCAAATTTTGAACAAAAAAAAAAATACAGAGGTAGCTGCTGAACAGGACTAATAACCTTACGGATGAAAAGATACTTTTGCAGCAAATTCTGCTTCTTAAGGATGAACATGCAACTGCCCTGGCATTTTGTTACTAAAGTCATTCAAAACTTCAATCCTAAAACAATGTAATTTTAATATTTTTACAGGCTGATTCAGCACCTCATTTCTACGATAACTATTTTCATATCCTCTGAGGGATTAATGGCACCAGTGTTTTGATTAGATACACAAAATATTTTTGTATTACTCTATTATTGTATTACTCTAAATGTTCCTAGCTAGTACGTGGACTGACTGCATCAATTTTTCCCTAAAGACTCAGATACTAGATATGTTTTTATAGCTCATGGGTAAAGAATAACGCCAAGTTACATCACCACTGCACTGACAGACTGTTTGTACATTGCCACTGATACATTTGGCTTCCAAATTTCTTTCTTAGGTACATCATCATTTTAATAGATCATTAGGGTCACTGGTGACCTATATCATTTAAGATGCAAAGACATGATGTCAGTGGTGCAAACTGTGGTCTTGATTCAAGCTATCATACTGTATTTTTGAAATAAGATTAATATTTTTTCTTCACCATGATCACCCCTGTAAAAATACCACTGAATAGCCAGAATAAATGCCTCTGGCCATTCTGAGAGTATGAATTAAAAAAAAAAAAAAGAACAGTCATGTCTCCTTGACTTAGAGATAGACAGCTTTATATGGAGTCAGTGCTATAAGTTCAGAAAGGATTTCTTTGACTTTGTCTTCTAACATTTAGCAATGTAACATATATATCAAAACAAACCAGAACAGATCACTCTATATACATTCCCTTCGGAGAGAAGGTGAGAAGACGAACACAGAACAGATGTTAGTCATGCTTAATGTACTACTGGAGGGTACTTGGATGCTAAGGTGATGATGGCAATAGAAATGAATGGAGTCTTCTGTAACTGCTATTCCTAGCTGGAAAAAAAACACAGTGAGGAGTGCTTTATTCCTCTGCTCAGCAATGCACTACTTAACAACCGAACACTGAAAGTAAGCACTCTGGATTTTCGTCAGGAAACTAGCACAAAGAATAGTTACTGCTTATTACTGACTTGTTTCCACTTCTCCCTCCTCATTTGGTATTGTTAAAAGCTGGCTTTGATCACTCAAAAACACATTCCTATACAATAAATGAATCAGCGCAGCAGTTAGGAAAAAATTCTGTAAATTCCTACAGATTATCTTGTCAAAGTGTTTGCCTTTCTTCTTTTATTCATTGTATCTCAATGTCATTATATGAAATATAGAATATTATACAAAGACATTTTGTTTCAGAAAACTAATATCTTTTTGAACTAGAAAATAGTACTCTGGACTGCAGTTTTTTTGCTCTTGCAGGAGGTCAATTTATCTCATCCCTTCCATATACCATTCCTTTCCTGCTAACAAAGTCACCAAAAAACTGCAGAACAGTTTTGATCTCTGGTTATGAAGCTCTGTGTATGCTCACAACGTACCTATATTTCCTGGTCCTACTAAAAAGAGCCTGGGGGCAAAAGGCAACAGCATGGAAATAAATTCAAGAACTTGAAATATTAGGAACAAGAGAAGAACTTGCTGCGAGTGATCAGAGGTGTGGATGAGGGAACAAATGAAACAAGAAGTGATACAACAGAAGCTGAGAATGTCCTGTTGTTGGCATCACAGGAGGTGGAGAGCGGCTGCACACAGATCACTGAGCAGGCACTGCCTGAGGCTGCTACTGCTGAGCAGAAATCATGATACAGATATTATTAATAACTGTATAATGGTACTCAGAGGTTTTTCGATGGTGTTAGAAACAGCAAATGAGACAGCAGATGAGTCCTGGAGAACAAGGTTCTCCTTTATGCCTTATTGTCATTTCCCATTTACCTCCAGGACAGGTTTTCTACAAGTCTGTATTACTTAATTACTGTATTCAATGCTCTACATGTTGCATAATCTGAATATATACTAGGTAAGTAATGTGTAAATGCAAGAACACACATATATATATCTAAAATTTCTACAATTCACATTTTTCTTTCTTCTATTTACTTTAGCAATGAATCATGACCAATTATTTACTGGATCTCTCATCCACACTCACTGATCTAAAACCTCTGTCCAGCCTTCTGGTTGTCATGCTATTCCTTTAATATTATTGTACTGCTCTCCTCAGCTCATTGTCTGGGTATTGTGAGGTCACGTGAACAAAACTGTCTGGAATATGTCCTGAACATCATAGTTACAGAAACATTAGAAAGAAGGCAAACTTTACTTATATTTGTTCTTATTCCCGTCTTTTTCTTCCAAGAAATCATTCCACTTGGCAACCACAAACATGCAAACACGGCAAGGTATACAATTAAAGGCAGCATGTTCATCAAGCATCTGCAAACTTAGCTGTGACTTCTTACCTCTACCAGAAAATACCAGTGAGCAAAAGGCAGCACAATACCTATTTATTTTCTTAACACCTGACTCTGTTCCAGGATTTTGTACTTTAGTTTGTTGCCACCTGATGTTTAATCTTTCTCTGGTGCATCCAAAATAAAGTAAATTGAGTCATAGCAAATATGGATTTGGCCTGTGGTGTTTTGGATGAAGGCCCAAACCTAAAAGAATAAATAATTCAGAAAACTTTGCACTCTATTGCACACTACTGTGTGTTCTTGAAATGGAAAAGCCACAATTGTGTGACATCTCACTTGTCCAAACTTCATGATGATCTGTTTGTTTTAAAGAGGAAAAACTAATACAAGTCCTGGAATCATGCCACATTGATTTCCATTGTAGTATTTCACTTTAATAGACAAGATTGGTTTTGCCTTGGTTTTCCAATTTTTTTTTTCCAAACGTTCGTTGTTGTTGCTATCCAGGGGGAAAGAAAGATACTCTGAGTTCTGTGTGTTATGTAGAACCTTTTAGCAGGTTGTGCTAAATTCACAAAATAAAACGGAGTATCTGAAAAAATCTTTTCATTGCCTAAAACATCATTCTCAAAATTTCAAAGTCTTTTCGTGATTACATTTTGTTTTTCCTTCAAGTGAAAGAATCTCAGATTCCTCCATTGAAAAGATATTCCTTGCACTATCTGAGGAGGAGAGAGGCTTTCAGATGTGAAGTAAGAGTCCAAAAACTGCAAATACAAGAAAAAAAGGAAAAAAAAGAACAAAAAAAAAGATTTAGCAGTATTTTCATTTAGAGAGAGGTTTAAGGACCAGACTTTGTTTGAAAGCCCATAAATCATGGCTCCTAATATTTCAGCAAAGAATTCCACACACGGTCCCATGGAAACTCTCCAAGAAACATGCCAGGACAGCATGGAGGAAACCCAGGGCTCTTCTTTTGCAGAGTTCAGTCTTGGAAGGAGCTAAAGGCTGGATGTCTGGGAAACTAAGTCAGCGTTACAGGAAGCATCTGTTCATCTGCCCTTGGGCATTATCAGCTCCTCTGTGAAAGCTACCTTCCAAGAAAGAACCAGTGACAGAGTAAGAGAAACGCTTCACAACTGCTTGATGTTTTGTTCCCAAATAACTTGAATTAACAGTTGTGTCCCACTTTTCTTTGTGGGGTAGAATATTGTTGAAAGGTGAAATAAAGATGTAGGAAGTGAAGTGATCAGCTTTTAGTATCCATTTTACCAGCCTCTGGTATCCTTCCTGCTGTTTAAACTGAAACTCTGCTTGTAAACATTACTAAAAATTCTCCACTGAGACAAAAATCTGTACAGAATCACACGTCTGAATAGCTGCAATATCCATTTCACTCTGAAAAACTTTGTTTTAGGAATAGTCTAGAGGAGTCTAGACAATCAAGAACAGCAGGAAGTTGTGATCCAAGCAAGGTAAGAGGGAAAGTCTGTCCAGTGATCATAGCCATATGACATACTGTAGGGGAACATATCATGCAGCCCAGGTATCATTCAGGTAATGGCACTAGAAGCCCTCCATCCCATCCCCAGTATCTCCATGGTTCACCTCAAAAAGTTTTTCATCTGAAATTTAGTTGTTGAGAAAAATAATCCACATACATGCCAGTATACAATCAATGACTTCTTATGTGCTAATCCCTTCTTCTCTTCTCTTCCTGAAGATTCATAGACCATCAGTGGGGTATGCAAGGTTCAGCTTCCCAGACCTGCAGACAGTAAAACTCAGAATCACAGAATCAAAGAATCATCAAGGTTGGAAAAGACCTTCAAGATCATCCAGTCCAACCATCCACCTATCACCAATAGTACTTTCTAAACTCCAACTCTCACTAACTCTAGATTTGTTTTGCCAACCAGGTTACTCACTTTGTTTAACCTCATCAGAGATAATCATTTAACCAAGGTTAGTTGTCGTACTTAGACATTTCTTACTTTGCTAGTATACAACTATATAAACAAAAACAAAACACAACCTGTATGTTTCTGAACACTTTAAGACTGACTGAATGAAAAGCTCTGCAAACAGACACAGGCACTCTTCAGCTGCAGAAGCGCTACCAGGAGAGCCCAGCAGCCTCACTGACCTGGCATTTGGTTTAGCAGTTGCTATTGTGTTGACTCTTCAGGGCAGAAAACAAACTCTCAGACCCTTTTGTGCACAAAACCACAGTAAACATAAGCCTTTGGAGGTCGTGTTAAAAACATTTCCTGTGTGAAAATGAAAGAAAATCTTTGTGCTACTGCGCAACAGAAATCTGTATGAAGACTTCTCTGCATGAAGGACTTGTAACTGCAAAACTCAAGCTTAAGCTTTATCACAGGCAGCCTCATTTCTCTGAAAGCAACCATGTATTTGTTTTTCACTGGTACCACTCTCTGCTCTGTGCCACACACAGAGTATATCTTTGAAATTACCTGAGTACTGATTACATAATACATATAGCAAAACTGGGACAGTTGCACAGCTCATCAGTCACTTGCACAGAAGACATTCTCCTTACCAGCATTTTTCAAACAAGCTTCCAAAAGAAAAAGTATATTTTTTTCACAGAAAGAAAGAAGTGCTGAAGAGGTTGCTATCTTTATTATGTTTCTACTCATATACAACCACAAACACTCTAAAAATATTTCTGTATTATACGTGGTAACTACTGCAACTGTTTCTGCTTTGTCAGCATCCACTCAATTTTAGATTACGTTTTGGCATTTCAGGAAAAAAGACATTCGGCCAAAAATGGAACTGAGGAAAAAGTAATATGATTAGAACAATTTATATTTGTAACAGCTGTGAATGTGCTTGCTAATTCTTTTATAAGTTCTTGTTACCTTTCACTTCCCAAATGAATCTACACAAGTATAAAACATATTGGAGGCAGATGCTGCAGCAGATGAACGTGTTTGCCAAGTGGTATTTTGTTTGGTTTGGGGATGTTTTTTATTTTCTTTTTTTCAT
>JAOWBP010004028.1:13322557-13361366 GCA_028571105.1 Tragopan temminckii | reverse complement strand
TTTATGTGGTCATCTAGTCTACATTATCCAGTAAACACTTATATTGGAATTGACCCAAGATGAATAGCTCCTCCTGCAAAATGCTTAGCTCAGGACTTCACAGCTCATTGCAACATTTTCTTGGCTTTGACTGCAAATTCTGTCAGTCTTACTTGCAGTGCCATCTCTGGTGAGGTAAGCAGGACTTACTGTGCCGTCAGGTAATTACATGCATCTCCAAAATCAAGAGAGTCCAGTAGCAATGAAAGTCCAATAAAGTATCATGTTTACAGGTATGTGTGCTCATGCAGCAAAACAACGCTATCAGAATTGTGAAAGTATATTTTCCAGTGCACGTGCTGGGTATTATCACAAAATCAGAGTATAGCCTCCTGAACTGCCCTATGAAATCTGAGTATATATCATTATGTAGCACTTCTTGAGGAAACTTGTTAGGTTAGTTACAGCCAAAAAACGCCACTCATCAAGTAGTGTGACTGTCACGATTTGTGAGCTGCACTCACTGTCCTCTAGACTTTGATTTAAGAGCATTATGAAACTATATAATTTCGGTGTAGTCTTTTTATTCCCATGGTAATTTGTATCTGTGAGTAACCATTTTATTTTATCAGAGCCATAATGCCAGAGTTGTTGTCTGAAGCTCTTGAGTTTGTTTTGACGAAATACTTTTCAAGTTTTTATCAGACAAATATGATCCATTCTTTTTTTTTTTTTTTTTTTTTAAGAATTCCAGGCAGGTTTTTCAAAAGAACTGTTACTATTCTGCAGGATGCCTTTGGCGCTCTGGGTCCTCTGTTTGGAGAGAGATACCAGTGCTTTCACATGGTGAGATCACATGTTTGGGGACCAGTACAATTTATGCACCAACTGCAATAAAGGCCTGCAGACGATAGTTGGGAAACATCATACAGGGAAGTAAAGCAAAAAAAAAAAAAAAAGGAAATAAGAGGTGGAAAGGCTGGTAAACCAAAATTTATGAAAGGAGTCTTTATAATCTCCATCTCAGATGGCTCCATCATCCAGTCTGTTTCAAACCTCCTAATGTTCAGTCAGAGCAGAGAGCTCATGCAACAAACCGCAGACAGAAGACACAGAGCGTGTACAAAATTAATTTGAAAATTAAGAACAAATGTACACTTTAAAATAATATATAATTAGCCTTTTTTAATTCCCACTTCACTACCATTTAGTAAAAGGTGAAGTTCAATAAAATTAGCTGCTTTTATTCAACATTATTCAAATTACTTTGCATATTCAATTCCTTTAATAATTCCATGATACAGTAGGTTTCTTTTATCCAAATTTTAGAGTATATCTATGTAATAGTTATCTAAGACTGCAAGCAATGTTGCAAAATTCTGATAAATTCTGGAACAGAATATTATTAGAGGAAGAAAAGTGATTTCATTATTGGCCACGAGAGTCTGATTATGCATCCCACAATGCACTTAGGAGATAGAAATGCTTTTTCTTTTCAAAAAAATGAGAGAGAAAAAGAAAGAGCCATAGGACCACTATACTAGATATCCCATTTCTCTAGCAAGAATTTACTATCTCTAGAGAATCTGCTTTCTGTGTAATCTTTTGTTGCTCTTAATTATCTAAAACATCCAAGCCAAAAGCTTCTGTATTCTCCCCATCATTACAGAGGCATGAATATTTTCAATACTTCTCATACTTTAACTCCACTAATATGAAAAATCAAGCCTGTCTGTTCCGTGTGAGGATACTTCATCACATCCTTTCATGGCAAGTACCACCAGTGCTATTTACCTGTTCTGTACTCTGTTGTCATTACACCTAATCTCAACCAAGATTTCAATAGCAGGATCTTGTAATAAATCTCCCTTCCTGAAGGTAAAAAGCTGCACCTACAAGCATTCAAGTAAATGACTCCTGATACCAGTTGTGAACTGAGATATTTTGCTTTGCAACGTAAAGAGCCACTTCTAAAGCCTAATAATTTATCTGCGATCAGCACTAATGAAAATTTCACTTGTGCTCAATTGCAGCAAAATAGAAATATGTATTTACCATACAGCTATCTGTGCATGATAATATAATGTTAATGCACACAGTTGGAGCACTAAATAAATGTTATATCTAAAAGAAATCCGATGAGATTTTCCTTGTAGTTTTTCCAGGATGTTCAGTCTTTAGCTTATAAGTAAAGATTCTGGGGAAGGAAAAATTCCATTCACTGCACTGCAACCTCTCACATTCTCATTAGGTCTGCCTACTGCACTGATGATAGCAGACCATGTTGATGAAAACAAAATTTGAACTATTGTTTCTTTTCCAGGAACTCTGAAGTTTCACATCTTTCTGAGCCATCTTAATAGTCTGGGGGGTTTTTGGTGCTTCCTGACATATAGCTGTGATTCAAAAAGAGATAAGATGGAAAATATCATTAAAAGCTTTTTTTCTTAATTTGCATTTCGTTTCTGAACTATTTCTGACCTATGATATTTTCACAAATAGACTGAGACAAATAACTGCAACAATCTGCACATTCCTAAGGATAGATCACAATGAATTTCTTCATTTGGAAAATGCCTAAAACTGATAAGGCTAATTTTGCCTGTATTCCATCCAACAGCATATGCCCAACCTAACAATACCAGGCCATTATACAAACATAGTTTCATTATGCTGCCAAATTTGCCTCAAAGACTAATATTCAACTTTTCTAAGGTTTTCATAACAACTTAATTTAATATTTTCACATGCACAACATGTGTATGGTTACCAACTGATAACAAAACTAGTAGCATTCATTAAGTATTGCTATAAATCTCTCCACTGAAATAGCAATAATATTGCCTCCCAGCAACCACAATAAATGTAATGCTTAATCTCTCTCTGTGATATTGTATAACTCTAGCCTGCAGCTAGACTTCCACTGTAGGTGGTACTGTAGAGGATAAGTCTGCAGTGACAGCACATGATGTGCTCCTCTTTTTCAGCAGATAGAAGTTCATGAGGTGTTTTTTTCCTTTCCAGAGAGAATCCAGGATTTAGAGAGGGATAAGAAAGAAAACAGAATGAAAATTATTTAAGTGGAGCAATACCACACTTTAGTGAGAACTCTAATGTTTTTTAGATTTTTTCTCTAAGGGTGAATATTTATTCTACGTCCCTTGAAATTTCACCTTATCTTCACTTCGGTGATTCTTTGGAGCTCAGTCTTTGCTTTACCTTTCTCCAGCACAGTCAATGATGTAACTACCACAGTGGTGTTTGTGAGGATTCACAAACATTTCCGCAGTGGCTGGATTTGGCCAAGGAAATAAAGACACAAAACCCTTTTTTTTTTCTTCCATTGATGTTTCCAATATCAGCTATCAGATCACAGAAATGATCAGAACAACATTTACTACTTCTGGGAACCCTAACCCGTAGAAGATGTCTTCCTTATTTAAATGTTTGTCCTTTGTCCATTACCACAGCTCCTATTTCTCACGTGTTCCTATTTGACACCATTAGGAATTTAAGAACAAGACTGCTCTGCAAGCAGGCATGAAAGCAGTCCTGCTTGGTTTGATGCATCCATGTGGATGCCCACATGCAGGGGTCCACACGTAGAAGCTTCCAGCACCAACATCTAAACAAGGCATTGAAACTCCACATCAGGATACCCTTATTCCCAAAGGAATGGCCAGTCCTGTAGCACTCACCTCCCACAGGGATAAGGTGAGGGGGAAAGCAGAGGAAGATGAGCAATTCTGAGCATCACTGCCAGGCAGCAGCCATCCCATGCAGGCAGGCCACACGGCAGCACCACCAGGCATCCGCATCAGTCCCACTTTGAAAAGCTGCCTCACTCCTCTCTGGCTTCCATTGGCTGCAGACTGACGCTGGTGTGACAGCCAGCAGAGGACCTGGCTGAGGCCCCTGGCTGGCACTTTATGCCCTCTCTAAACAGGGGCTGTCACAGGTGCTCGCTCCCCCTCCCCAGCAGTCCCCTGCGTGTCAAGCCGTAATCCTGCCCTGCTGTTCTGCGTTTCTGAAAGCAAAGCTTCCTACCTTCTGCTTTGCTATTACCGTAGGTATGTAGCATAGGGCTAGATTTGACCTAAATTTGATTTACTCATTTTTCCAATGCTTTACAGGGTACTTAAGCCCTAGGTCAGCAAAGCACTTAATCACATGCTTAACCTTAAGCACATGCTTAAGTGCTTAATCAGGGCCTTGTTGCTATAAAAAGCACAAAGCTATGACTCAATTTGAGCAACTGAGTTGGAAAATTGAGGCCCCCATTCTCACTTGCTTACCTTGACATACATGTATAAGACTAATTACTTATTTTAACCGTGTGTTTAAATATATTTTGGTTTGAGGCCTAATCTAGGAGTTTACATTACAATCTAGACAAATCTGAATACTGGGGTCCCTATAGGATTAGCGGCTATTGTGAGAATCATACACTGGATGCAGAAAGTGATACATTTTTCTAAAGTTATTTTTTTTCCATATATTAATATTCTTTTAATTGTAATGATTGATCTAATAAGAAAAAGGGATTGTCTTTAAAGGTAAACAAACCAAGTAATTCACATGTAATACAAAGACACTACTTATAGCAAGATGCACCCATCTGCTCTCTACAACTACATATGCAGTTTCAAGATTACAATTTTAAAATGTGTGCTGCATCCTTATCTAACTTGTCCAGTAGGTGCAATTATTTGTAGAATTTGTTCTACAGTTCTGCAGGAAATTTTCCTTTTGCTCAAACTGTACAGATTTGCCTCTGCTGTGATTTTCTTCTGACTAAACATCTTCTGAAACATTTTTTTGATGCTTCCCAGAATTACTGGCACTCTGATTACAATATCCTGTTGGATGGATACCATGAAAGCTGCTAGCTTCAGCAACTATCTAAAATGTGCAGAATGTCATATAAAGCAGTTTATCAGGAAGGGGAGGGGAGGAGACAACAGAATTTTACGTGAACTGGGAATGCTTATCAACATATTTGCTTTTTCATATTACCTTCTTCATTTACAATATTTAATAGGCACATTATACCACATCCATTTTATACCAGTATTAATTAGGAATGGTTGTGTTCAGAAAGTCTTGGGTAGCACTGGTAAGAAACTTACATTTATTTTCATTCAGAACATAAATAAAATGTATTTTAAAAAGCTTTAGGCACAATAACAGACAGTCAGGGCAACTGTGTCTCTGCTTCTCCAATGAAATTATCAATTCCACATGAGAACAATGAACTCATGAAATGAAATGCTATTTCTATATGGAATAACTATATTTGCTCTTCTTCCTCTGCATATAAGCAAATAAGATTGCAGTATCCTAAATGCAGTCATTCACACTAGAAAATGTCCTCTCCTGACCTTCTCGCACCAGTTTAACCATTTCCAGACTGCAGATAAGTCTTCTAAGTTTTGGTGAAATTCATTTCACTGCAGGAAGTTGATTACTTTGTCTCTCTAATCATATTTCAAGCAACTATATGAGAAATGAGGTCATACCCTTCCATTTACAGAGAAAGAAAAATCCCATGGTCACCACACAGCCCAGCACCATTCCTCCTCTCTTTGCCTTTGTGTTGCACTCATTAACTGGGACTTCCCAGAAAAGACCACAACTTCCAGCTGTCCTGGAAACAGCACATCTCAGCATCTCCAAGGCTTCCTAAGATAAATGGTTTATGGTCAGTAGAACCATATTCAAATGGAGTAAAAACATGAAGAATGATACAGGAGTACTATTGCCTGATGTAAACCACTGCTGGGAAATGGCAAGGGGAAGACCACCTACTGAGGTGTAGCCAAAGGCCCCTCTTGAATAACTAGCCCAGAGACAAGTCCTCAGGTTTCTGGAAAGGGATGAAGCTGGGGGGCTTTTGTTGTCTACTCTCGTATTTTTTATACGCACATTAATTTCATTTTAAAAACAACCTTGAAATTCATTCCAAACAAATTTGCGTTCGTTTGGCTCTTACGTTGACTCAACTCATTGTGTGGAGTCACTTCTGATGCGTAATAGTGTTAAATAAAATCATATTGAATTCACCAGCCCCCAAATGAAATGTTTTCTATTACAGGATTGGGGCACAGTTTTTTTTCTATCTATTATATTCTCCAGGCAGCAATAGCAGGCTCTCAGTGAGGAGATGAACCCCAGCCACTTATTAGCTCATGGCTGGAAGCCATCAGCTCTGCGTTACACAAAATCCCTGATTCATCATTGCCTCACTCCATCCTCACACCTTTCAACTCATGCATCAGAGGTAAATACAAAGTAAAGCAAAGGGAAATCAGAACCAAAGTTTCTACAATGAGTTTTACTGCATTTTACTGCCTTCTTTTCATTCTTTCAAAGCCTTAAGAAAGACCTATTTTCTTGTATTATTTTTTCCTTCAGAGATAATAGTACTGACTTCAAGAATATCTCTGCCAAAAAAGAAAACTCCTTGAACCTTGGCTTTCCGTCCTACTACACATAATGAGACAACTACTTAAACTGCATTTAAAAAGTGCTGAGTAGATGAACTCAATGCCTAATGATGTTACTCAGCTTGTCGGCAGCTGATTGACACTAAAAGTAATAAATTAGAACAGAAAATGATTTTACAAGATCTCTGGGATGACAGACAGGCTAAGTGTAATATCCTCCATTACAGTTGTCACTAGATTTTATACAGTTCAGATCTGAACAGCCTCGGCAGGAAAGTGGAACAATTTCATGAGATAGATCTTCAGATGATGTAGAGTAGAATAAATCCTCTGAAGTTAAAGAAGCTATTCTGATTTATGCAGACAGATCTGGCTCTACATTTTTATACGTTTCTACTCAAGTATTTGAATTAAATCATTTGTTTTCCCATGCAAATCTGGGCAGAGAAAAGCAGAAACCCGGCTGATAGCCGATGTCTTGGTTGTTTTTTTTCTACCCCCCTGTCCTCCCCCAGCTCCCTTCCTTCCTTTTTAAAGGACAGAAAACAGTATTTAGAGCATGGCATCACTGATTTTGTTGGCTGCCTTCATTTCAGGGAATCCCACTGTAAATCCACAGCACCTTTCAAATCATTAGCATTCACTGTCAGAATCCTTTGTCATGTGTTAGGATGTGTAAAAGCAAGACAAAAGGCAAGCATGTGGATACTCCACAAAGCTCAAAAAACCATTATGCCATTACTTGGGGTTAATGAAATAACAAGTGTGTATCTAGCTGTCTGATAAGTCTGAATGACCAATCTGATTTTTATTTTTGCTACTGGCTTTGTAAACCTCTATTCATAAAACTTTTCTTAGAAAAAAACATGTAGTCTCTTCCTGTGCAGTTTATTCCAAGCTCAAGGATGACTGCAGATGATTTTAATTCTGTTTCATTCAATGAGCTCTTCTAATGCAGTGATTTTCTCCATGGAGGACCTTAACCACAGCGGCCATTTGCAGCTGATGATTATTTTTTAATATTTTTTTTGCATAAATAATTTATAAAGACACCGCAGACATACTTTTACACTGAGAGAAAGGAAAAGGGGGAGGAGGGGCAGGACTGCATCTTAAACTCTATTTACAAATTTACCTTGGCAGGCCCTCTTGCTGCCAATAGGAAGCCATGTTGCATATTTAATTTGCTCTTTTGTTACGACGGGGCTTAGGTTAGTTAATTTCAATTTTCGATTTCAAAAGCTATCAAATATGGCTCAGATGAGAAATCAATTTTTCTCAGCTGCCTCTGTTTTTGTGATGGGGAGGTTTCCCATTGGCACGAGGACAGCCACGTGACACGGCAAGAGATTAGTTCACTAGACCCCGTGTTTCAGCCACCTCAATTACTGGCTGCCTCTTGTAATTTAGCCTTATAACACCTAATTTCAAGATAGAACTCATATTTAATTCATGAAAGCTTCCACAAGAGTAATTGTGAAATAAATTGCCATAGAAAATATCCATTTGTGACTCGTTTTAATTTTGTATGCTACTAGCACGCTATTTGTTCTACTTGTTTAACACTTTAGCACAAACATATTTTATATTGAACTTTATGGACTGCTAATAGGTTATTATTTTTCACTGTTTCCCCTTCACAGACACACCACTGAATGTCCCCCTCCTTCATGCAGCTCTGGGTCTAGCAACACTGAAACAGATGTGCTAATGCACAGAAACTTGTAATCTCCTAATTATTGAATGGAATTGTTATGATCTGTTCATAACTTTAAAAGTAGCAGATAAAATCGCAACTGATGGTTTGTAAATGGTAGTTAGATGACAAGGATCGTTTAAAGGGCCAAGGAATAAATACAGTTTAATTTCTGTAATGTTTTAAACAAACCCATTCATTACACATATTGATGTTTCATGATAACAGTGGTATATGTATTTTTAATTCTTCAACCAAAATAAATGTTTCCACTGTATACACACCATTTTGTCCTTTTCCTCCCTGTTGCTATGACAACAAGGTGGGTGAGGCCTCCTCAACTGCCAAACTCAGCTGTCATCCCTTCACCCTAAAAGCCTTATAATTGCTTTTATTTGCATACGACAATTAGGCAGGATGGCTCACAGCAAGAAAACCAACCTTTCTCTCCCCCAGTGCACACAACGCCAGCCTGTAATTTATAAAAGATACACGCCATGTGGTGGAGCACTAAAATAGAGTGATGAGTCCTTTCATCTGATTGTAAGCTATTAACAAAAGAAAACATCCCTTTTCAGGCTGTAAAAAATGCCTATCTGGTGTGAACCTGGAAAAAAATAAAAGGGGAGGGGAGGAGAGAGAAAAAGTTTTGCTTCCTCAATGCAAACCCTTCACGTTCATTATCACGTTGAACTCAGCAAAAGTGTTTGAAAGAAAGAGTTACATTTTGGTGCTTTATGAACAATGGAGCATCAGAAAATTGATGACATAGTAAAAATAAGATCTAGATTTTTGTTCTTGGATTACGTCACACACAAAGATGCCAAAATGAGATGAGAGTTCATAGCCAGCTCACTGAAATCACTGGGAGAAAAGCATGAGATGGGTTATGATGTCAGACCAGCACAGCTGCATGAGAACCCAAAAGTTCAGTACTTTTTATAGCTCCTTTTCGTTGAAATTTCTCTGTTCAGCAAAGTACTGAAGCTCACTCGTTTGTATGTTTTGCTGATGATGGGCCTAAACGCCCGCACAGGTTTTTCACATGAAGAATCAGAGTTCAGGCAAATCTTTTAATGCAAGTTATTTAACAACGTGCTGCTGTTTTTAAACTTTCACAACTACAAAGTACCTTTCCCTAAGGAGACCAGTTAAGCATCTCCTCTACAACCACCGCTCCTCCTCTCTGCTCTCTTCTGAAAGCTCTTCATTTATCACTTCTAGCACCTGGGTTGATAAGTTATTTCTAACCCTGAAAAATCCCACCTTTCTTTTGATACATTTTACATTTACAACCTGACTGGTAGGAATGAGCATGTTAAATTTAGAAGAATCACAAAAAGACATTGGGGGAAAAAATGGGATACGATACAGGGAAAGTGAGAAAGCAATAGCTAAATAAAAGAGCAATATGTTATCTTGCTAGGCATCTAGCTTGATCTAAAACTAAGCCAGCTTCTATAATACAATGATACTAAACACATATTCTTACACCTCTCTGACTTGCCTGCCTCAAAAGGTCACCCCCCATCAATGCTAGAGAGTGAACCAGAGGAGATTCATGTTAGATACTGGGAAAAATTGCTTCAGAGAGAGGGTTGTGAGGCATTGGAATAGGCTGCCCAGGGAAGTGGTAGAGTCACCATCCCTGGAGGTGTTCAAGAAAGACATATAGCACTTAAAGACATAGTTTATTTGGTGTGGTTGTGGTGCCTTGACGGTTGGACTAGATCTTAGAGGTCTTTTCCAACCTTAATGATTTTGTCATTCTGTGGTAGAGACTGCTAGGCCTTTTGTCTCAAAACTTGAAGTCATCCTGTGATTTTCATAACTTTTTTACAGGATACAAGATCTTGGCCATAAAGGCATATTGTGAGAGTGTATGTAGTGTAAGTAGCATGGATCCCCGGGATCAGAGGGAAGTGATATTTCCTGCTTCATCAAAGACATGAGTCTTTTCCATGATGAGGCTTGGTCTGAACAAAGTGAGTTTCTTGCTCTGCATTCAGTGCATAGAACCTAAAAGTAGTAAGTTTTCTTAGAATACAGAGGTAGGACAAGACATAAACGAAACTTTGATAGGCTTTTTAGCTTTAGTGCCTTTCTCTCCTCTTTTTCCAAAGAGGAAAGGTTTGCTTTTTTTAAGAAAAAAGCAAACCATGAAAAGTTAGTGAAAATTTACATGATGAAGCTTCTTTAGGTTGTTCCTAAGATGCACTCTGACCTTTTACACAGATTTTATGTCACTATTGGCTGTTGCATTCAATAGAAACACTTAAAGTACTACCACTAACACAGCACTGTTCATCACATTCGCATAAGAACTAAAGCTTAATATATGTGTCTGCCTGAGCTCAAATCTCCTTCATACCTACCTGCTAAAACCCATAGCTTTGCTAGAGTTACTACAGCTTTCCATAAATATGAATTAGATCAGAATTTGTTCCAAAGTGAATAGAATACATAAAATTTGACTTACAGGCATACCTAACTGCAATTTTTCCATGTTTCTTTCACTGTGTTGTGGGAATAGCCTGGGGTTTTGTACAAACTTGTACTTTTTCTTATCTTTTTCAAAGTTCTCCGTATATAATAGGAAAGAGATTTGAATGTCAAGAACAGATCTGTGGTATGGAATAGTATCCTGTGCTGACATTCAGTTACCAAGGTGGCATCATAAAGGAATAAGGCATAAGGATAATTATTACTTTGAAGTTCTGTATTTACAGATATAGTTTTCTAACATTCATCTTAGGTTAATTAGGTTTCTGTTTTTTCATCTGGCCCTATTTTTGATAGCAACTAAAAGCAAACTGAACTAGTTGGATTTTGTACTTGCACTAAACACATTAGTATCCACAAGAAAGAAGAGAAAATGTTAAGTAATTGATAAAAGCTGTGACCACTAGTAACTGATACATAGAAAATGAAATAAAATCTTACCTTAAAAAAAAAACCAAAAACCTAACATCTCCACACATACCCAGTCAGCCATTAGTAGTGGAACAAGCGGGAAACGAATAAGTTTTTCTCCCATCATAAGAGCAGATTAAGGTGCCACTTTCCTCTATGACAGGTTTGTAAGCTTTACTATTTTCTCTACTGATATAAACAATAGAAAAGAGGATCATTTGGACTACCAAGAAAACATAAAGCTGTTTTTGAACTTTTAAACTAGACTCTTAATATTTTTAGGTACTTTTATTACATATACTTATTTTGTCAGCAGAAAGACCTGGATCAGTTTAAAGCAAGAAATTTGCTCCTATTCCCACAAACTACAGCAGCAGAAGGATCAAGCTCTCAGTGATGTTTTGATTACCACAATAAGAAAATGCCAGTATGTAATCTTTCATGCAGACATTGTACAACAGTTCACTGTACTTTAATCTATCTCCTTCTGCTTTTTTTCTTTTTTCCAATAAGAGGAACTACGTACTCTCAACATGAACTCTAGGATTCAAATGAAGCTTCATGTGCGCTAATATTAGAGAGACATTAATAATAAATTTGGAAGCAGACAAGTCTAAGATGATTTCTGACTTGGTTTTGTACCTCAGACACTAGAACTTGAACTGCAGAGTTTGACACTGACACTTTTTAGGGAACAAAGTCTCTCTCCTACTACCCCCCCACCCCCCAATTCAAATCTCATCTGAGAAGTGCTGAAATGAAGCTGTCACTCAGGCCTGCTCAGGGACCTGTCAGCAAAACATTGAGCCTTTTCATTTTGATGGGTCAGCCTGCAATCCCCTTGAAAGAGAAGTCCGTGCCACTGTGGTTTTTCTTTCTGCAGGAATTCTGAATTCTAATGAAACTCCAAATCGCTCAATAAAGGCAGGGGCATGGGGAAGTAATCCAACTCAGATCGGAGTGAAATTTGTATTTTATCTTCCCCCCCCCTCCCCAGACCATTATTCTAATAGCATTCAAAGGGTTGTGTTGTTGTTGGTTTTTTTTCTATTTTCCTTCTACTCCCTCCCTCCCCTTATGTATGTATATACATTTTTTATTTTTTATTTTTTTTTTGCAGGGCAGACACAGATGGAATGAGGTGTCCTTTGTCTTGATGCTACACTGAGATTAGGTAGCAGCTCTCTGAAAATGAAAGGGCATGGCTCAAATTTTCTTGGGTAAATATCCATCCACCTATTGCAGTCTGCATCTCCACTGCTACAAATATCTCTAATGTATGACTATGCTGAGAGAAAGAGAAAATTTCACATTAGCATTTCTTCCCCAGAAGAAAGTCTTTCATTAATACTGTACAAAGCTTTCTCAAGGAAAAAAAACAAAAACCCTACTTTTCCCACTTCTTTGCTCTCCTCAGCTTCTGCTTCCACATTAGTTACTACCTATGACTGATATCAGGGTGGAGGTGAGAGGATGAAGAGAGAGAGAAAATAATTTATATAATATGTTGATGTATTCTCTTTAAAGTGGTTTTTATTAATACACATTATGATTTTTAAAATATGTATGAATTCAGTAGCCCTTTTATGTTTGCTCCCATTAAATGTTGTTTATTTTAACAAGGAGATAATTGTATCTTGCTAACTGTTTAAATTTGGAATCATTAGAGAAGATGTAGGCAGCCTGAACAGATAGAATTTATGACATGGTCAGTGCTATAGACCAGTGCTTGCTTTATGTTACATGAGTTAGAGTGATCCTAATCATTTTATTTAAGCTTCTCTCTTTATGGTGCACAATAATTAAAAAAAAAAAAAAAAAAAAAAAAGTAAAGAAATTAATCACAATCAGATTAAAAAGGCAAATAATTTGGAAATAAAAATCAGAGCCCCTTCTGGCTGAGTATCACACACAAAAACATTATGTGGAAATATAAACTATGATCCATTTGAACAGTATTTTATGAAAATGGAAAAATAAAAATCGGGATGGTAATCTAACTAAAAACTTCAAATTGGAAGCGCAATCAAACACAACGATGTGAAGGTATCAATTAGGTGGTGTAACACTGCTAATAGCACAGTGGTAAGTGTTGCCTAACTCTTCAATGTCTGGTTAACCTGCAAGTATGCCCATCAGTAATGTTTCAACAATGCTACAGCAACCCTACCACCCTATAATTATGTTTGTGTTATTCAATCTTGCAGAATCACCATCTTCAAGCTCTCACCCTCTCTCTGCAAGACATGACCCAAACAGCTCATCTTCATCTGCTCTGCCTGTCCAAAGAGAATCCATTATAACACCAGGTGTTGAAAAAGCCAGATATTATTATGCAGTATGCAGCAAACCAATGCATGTATATTTGTGCACGGTGTGTGTGTGTGTATATATATATATATATATTCCAACTATTTTCTTGAGTATTGTGATAGAGCTTGGACGCCAGAAAAAGTACAGTATGTAATTTTCCTTGGTGATGACCTTCAAAGGTTTTCTTCTCCCCTTGATTGGCACATGTCTCCATGGGGAATCATTATAATAGACCCCTATTTCTCTACCTACACTGTCAGGGGCTGCTAAAACTATACTTCATTTACCCTACTCTACCTTGCTATTGCACCATAGGTAGCATGTATGATCACCCAGAGTTCTGACGTTGTGTTACATCTGGACATCCTGAAAGGAATTAAAATAGCGATAGACACTTCTTCCTTCTTTTTGTCAGAACATTAATAGTTTTCTTTTTTCCTGTGTGAAATTCACACCGTATTTTCACTCTCTTACATGATAGGTAAAGGCAGGAACTTTAAGAAAGCAAAGTGTATGTACTTTTGCCTTCATTTCAAAGAATACATTTTAATCTAAAGATTATATTTCAAGCAATAAACACATGTTGTTCAAGACTGAAATACTTTTTTATATAAATCCAATCACCTAGTGTGTATGTATATATGCTAGTAAAGGACTCACAACATACTTCAAAAAGTGGCTAAACACTTGCAAAACTCTAATTCAGTAGGTGCTGGTCTTCTTAAAATGCAGATGACACGAAGTTAACCTTTGGCTTTATCATTGCTATTTTGTCATATAATCCAAATATGAGATGTGCACATTTAATTATGGGGAAAGTGGGACAATCATTTTACCTTTTCAGTTAAAAGTCTCGGAAATTTAGAAATGTTGGTTTCCATTCACCATCAAGTACCTGATGATTTCCAATTGCAAAAACTTTATAATGGAAATTTTCCTTTCAGTGTATCACCAGCTAGTTACACTTGTATAATTTAAGAAAACTTGAAAACTTAACTTTGACTGAAATATCAAGTGTACAACAGAGTTTTACATTCATAGTATTTCTTTGCTTGCACTCTAAGAACAGAAAGAAAATGTATCCCTGTCATTTGACAGATTGATCCAGTGCTAAAGAAACTGCCCCTCTATGAAAGGAGCAAATACTCTGGGTGAGACTGAGCTGAACTAAAAGCTATTTTACTCAAAAATTAAACCAATTGTCAATCTTCCATTCACGGTTATAAGTTCAATTCACAGCTTCTGTAGCATCATGTGTGTCAGCCAAATTTCTCTTCCTCAGAGAAGCCTGTATGCACAAATCACAGACTGGAGCATTGCTGCACCCTCAGGTGAAGCTGATAATTTTAGAATTATTATTTATTATATTATTATTATTATATATTATATGTTATTTTATAGATATATATTTTTTATTATTTATTATATAAAAACCACAGATTTAAGAATTTTACCTCATTCTTTTTCAAGGTCAAGACAAAAATAATTTGATTTCATACAGTAGTCCAGCCGGTCAGACTTATTCAAAGAAAACCATCAAGAACATTCTGGCAAAATGAGACCAACCACTAACCAATACAACTAACCTTTATTCATGCTGAATAACACGTACCCAAATGGGACCCCATGGAAAAGGCGCCATATGAGATTTGAAGGATCAGATTCCAAATAGCAAAATATATATTTAACTGAGCTAAGTTCATCTTCAGGTTAATTAATGACATTCTAAGTTTATTCTAGAAATATTTCATTTTATTTCATCCTAGTATTATTCTATTTCCCATAAGAACCTTAATATTTTGGGCTATTTTTATTAAGAAATTTCAGTCTCACAGTAGTCTGTGATTAATTACTTTAATAGAGTTAAGACTTGATTTACACCAGTGGATACTTTTTGTGGGGAAAACACCAGAAGATTTTGATAAAATTAAAACTGTCACTGCCTTGTGAGCTTTAACAAGCCTGAACAGTACCATTAAAGACAATTAAAGCTTTTTTCCTATTTCATTGTGGCATCTTATCTGTAGGTTTTTTTGTGTTTTGGGTTTTTTTTTTAATCTTTTGTACTTTTGTCTTTTTTTTTTATTATTATTTTAAAATTATTCTACAGAATCTCCAAATGCAAAAACCACAGAGATAAAACCCAGGAAGCACTCCAGATACATCCACAGTAGCATAAGAACTGTTCCTCCCCCCCAATCCCCTTATAATTGGTTATGATGTTCAATATAAGGGATAAATGAGTGTCCCTCTCCTGCTTGTTCACAGTATGCCACAAAACCCTGAAAGGGTTAATTGGCATTTTAAGAAAAGGTAATTGTAAAGCATATCTGCTGGGGTTATCCCCAGAATTGGGGGGGTGATGCATAGGTCTCCCACCCACTGGAGCATCTCACATCTTGAAGAGCATGCTGAAGACAAAAGCAGTACTACTGCTGTTTCTTGATTTTCACTTTCAGCTCTAACTGCTAACCCCCAATGTGCTCTTTTGAGTTTACTGTATCAAGCTAGTACTTACAGCAGAGTATATGTACTGTGCCTTGACTGTAAAATTATACTGACATTGTAAGCATAAATAAAAATCTGTGTGTGTGCTTAAATCATACATAATTTACTGCTGAATTTATCAGTTGCAGAAGAACAACACGCCGACTGCAGTGGGTGCGCTAAAAAAACTGGATGGAAACTGGCTACAATTTTATGTTTTCTTAAATAAACCAAACATTTCATTGAGTAAAGTATGTAACCTGGCACATATAAGAAATGCTGTTCCAAGTGAAAAGTCAAACTGAATCTGAACAAGGTCATAGGTGGTCATTTTCTTACCGTATCAAACCCTTTGCCAGTTGTTTGTAGACGCTCATAACATCTTTACCCTCTGAAAGTATATACATTTCACATTCACTCTTGTCATTTGGACATTTTTTGTGATGTTCTTCTAATGCACTCCAATAAGCAAGTAAAGAAAAGCAGACTATACAAATATTCAAGAGCTAAGGTCAATTTGGGGGTTTTATTCAAGTAATATTTTTCTGGGCATGAGTTGATTCCCATGTTACTCCTCTTTGGAGCTTGGCTTTAAGCATTCAGTTTGCAAGTGGTAGAGTTCCCGTGCATATTTTTTTTTATAATGTCATTCATCAGAGCATACAAAAATGGGTGCTTTGCTACTTTAGCCCTAAATTCATAAACCTGTACTATTAGCGATCTCTCTCTTCTGCTCCCACTGAGATTATACCCATACCACGCAAATTGTAGAAATGTTTACTGAGAGAAGAATAAGATCTTATACATTTTACAGTCACATTAAGGATACAATTCACCACCTTGAAGAAAATATCACAGCTAGCCAAAAAAAGGTACTGCTCATTCCACAACAGCATATGAACACAAAGGAAAAAGCAAAGGCATCCACCACCTTTTAAGTTAGATAGCAAGAGCAGAAAAAGTAATTAAGGTCCTTAAAAGGCATCAGAGGTTCACTATATGCAGCTGAAAGTTCTAAGTGCTTCTCATATTTGCTACTTAGTGAAGTTTCTGTCTGTACAGGTTTGGGAGCAAAATACCTCTCCCAAGTAGGAAACTGAGCCTAGCAACTCTCAGACAGCACAAGCTTGTTATCTTGATCCCATAATAAAGGCTAGTGACACGATTAAGGTCTCCCTAATTTTTTTTCAGAATATTTGTCTCTCTTTTACCAATCAGTCATTAGTATTTAAGACTAAGTTTCCCGTACTGTAATTTTGGGATGTTCAAATACAAATTAGCTTCCTGTATCTCCAGTGCATATTTATTCCTATCTCTCTCTCTCTAGTGGGGTCTTCACTTAAATGAGTCCCGGCAAAATTCTTGTCATTGTTGAGCGCGTCTCCTAGATCCTTTCCTCTTTGCTTTCTGCATTCCCACTTCTTCGTGAAGATGCTTAATGCAGCATAATTGAAACAATTTTATTGTCTCCAGCCATCCATTGTACTGTTTCAGTGGCAGAAAATACTGGTCAATTTGACAACTTAATGTGACTTTAGTGGTCATTTGAACTCCTTTAAGCCACTGGGTGCTAAAATTACTTGTCATCTTCCTTCACCTGCAAGCTGAATCTAACTGGTCCACAAGAAAAGGAGGAGAAATATTTTCCACTGAAAATATTTGTAGAAAGACATAATTGCAAGTTTTACTAATTGATAGGGCATTGACTCTTCCTACAACAATTTTGAACCGCTCGAGAGCAATACTCGGTACGCATACCTCTGCTGATGCCTTCAAACTTACAGTTTTCTTCTTCCCACTGGGCTGGATCATTAAACACAAGATGGGTTACACAGCCATTTCAACTTTTCCTTTCCTATAGATTATTTTTTGTAATCTAATTTATCTATTAATTGGATGCCTAGTGTTCAATGAAGGCAGTTCAGGTTGACACTTGAGCTTTGTACTTTGACTGTATAACTCTGGTAATCGTAGATATTCACAGCTAAGGTTTGAGCAACTACCCAAAGGAAGACAAAGCATTTCTTCACCCTGCTTCCCATTAAAAACAAAAAACAAACAAACAAAAAAAACAACATACGCATATGGGTTTTTTCTGTTTTGTTTTGCGTACTTTTAAGGATCTAAATGTTTCTGTATATCACCATGAAAACATGCATTTTGATATTCCAAGATCTCTCCAGCTTCCTTCAACTGTCACGCACAAGATAACATGCAAGCTTAAAAATTATACAACAGGCTTGATCCTATTCCCCTTGACATCAATGACATTCCAGTGTATTTTTTTAAGGTTATATGTTACCCTGTGTAGATTATGTTATACACTTTCATAACATCAGTAATGGTTTCCATTGGCTGTATAGCCACAGCTACCAGAGAGGCACTGTGGTTGCCTCCTGCCAAACGGTCATCCTCACAAGTTTCTGAAAAATCAGTGAGAGCTTTATGGACTTTCAGGAACAAATGCAAATGATGTCCCTGTCTGGACAATTGTCTTCTGCACTGATCTATGTAGAACTACCAAGAGTAATTCCTCAGCGTACTGTGAACCATCATTCTGGTCCGTCCTGTTGCCCCCTTTCCCCTTGATATCATGCACTTTAGTTCCTATTCATTAAAAACACTTAAATTGGCTGTGCCGAACTAACACAGGTTTCTGTGTCCACTCTAGGGTGGAGTCACTTCTCAAGTCAAATGAACTTGCTAATTTTAATGGAATCCACACAATGAAATACTTCATTTTGGAAAGTACCAACCTTTGGATCTTTAAATATAAATTTTGAGGACAGTCTGTAACACTATAATCTTATTATAGTGATAATACCTTTGTTGTTCATTTTTTTGTTGTGTTTTTTTTGTTTGTTTTAGGAAAATGCGATTAGCACACTCTACTAATAATGGCACCTATTTTTCCTTACAAAGCCATCATAACTACCATTCAGTAAAAAACAAATAAAACACCGTATTGTCAGAAAATGTAAGCTAGTTACTCTTCCTAAAAAAAAAAAATATGCATCTAAATTTGTCTGTTAGCCTGGTTTCCTACAGATTTGTGTCCTTTAGCCCTTGCTCCTCATCTCTATCCTCACCATACGCTCTATTCAGGAAGCATGAGGAAATACTGCAGCCCGCCAGCTGTTCCCAAAGCCAGAGTAGAGGGGCCGAGTCCTGTCTGCCTTTCCCTCAGTGGGGGCACTAATTTGGATTTCTCTCCTTCTCAGATTTTCACGAAATTTAGAAGAACTTAATTATCACTGACATTTCTGCCCTTCTGTCAAATTCAGTTGAAAAAAGCAACAGTACTAGGAGAGGACTGACAGGTAGAGAAAACGACCATGCAAGCCTCAGTTCTGTAGGTACATAGTCTAAAGAATAATATTAAAAAAAAAAAAAAAAAAAAAACCAAAGTCCAAAGCCTTGCATTAGCAATACTGCTAGCTGGATGATCTGAGTTAATGCTTCATTTGTATACGAGTGTGTATTTAAAGATAATTAATATTAGCTGTGACTTTTGAGACTGGTATCAACACAGCCTCCCTTTGTAGTGCCTACAGTTTTGTAAATGCAAATAATTTTGAGTTCAGTTTTGCATTTTTAATTATTAGCAGGCAGAGTTCCTTTGGTATTTAACTGCCTCACCATGACTCAGGGTAGGCACATGCATTCATGGCATTAATTGTGACTAGGATTTTCAGGTGCAAAATATCAAAGTAGATTTTAAAAAAATTAACCCACATGGTGAACCTGAAGAAACATACTTGAGATGCATGGACTTGGGTATTTGTTGGGGTTTTTTTTCTTTTTTCTTTTTTTTCTTTTTTTTAAGCTTTGGTCACATATTTTTGTGAGTTGAACTATAGAAGCGTATGTAATATTAATATGAACTCAGACTGCTGTGAACACTCACTGTATAGCATGGGGGGGGGAGACATACTGCAATATTAGAAAAAAAACAAAACATTATTTCGAGATAGGCATGCCAAAAGCAGTTCTCTGGAACAGAAGGTGGCCTAATTATTAAAAGAAATGGCTTCCATCTCTGTGATGGTCTGACTGTTTGTGGATAAAATCCTACAACTGTGAAGGGCCTCGTGCACTGCAAAAAAAAAAAAAAAAAAAGAAAAGAAAAAAAAAAGAAAAAAAAATCAAAGTGTTCAGCAGCCATACATCAGAGAGACTATACAAGAAGGGTATCGTATTTTTAGAGACCTCAGAATTCTTGAGCAAAGAAGTAGTTAGTACCAGGTCTACATCAAAAGAAAACAACATTCGGTGTCATTGCTGGCCTCCTCTGTGATGTTTTGCCCCCAGCTTCATAATATTCAAAAAGTCATGGTTAAAAAAGACAGACTGTCTCTTTAAAATTAGATCATCCCTTTTATTAATATGCAGAATGAGTTGTCAATTGACCAAGCAACAAATGTACATCCTCATATCCTCATTTTCACTTCTATCTATGAATATTTTAAAACCCTAATGTGTGCTTGGCCATTTGGGTTTTAAGCAAAGACTTATCACAGTGTAAAACCCCTCATTTTTATCCCTTAGCTGAGGGCTTCTTTTTCCCTTTTCCAGGGTGTCATTAAAAATCTGATGCCAAGAGCTGGGACTTGGCAGGGTTTGCGATATAATTTGCAATCTGCAGTGTTTGCTGGCTTGCCCCCACCTGCCCCCCTGTTTTTTTTTTTTTTTTTTTTTTTTTTAAACCAGCCTGCCTGCTAGAGTCAATAGGGGGCATCCCTCATCTGTCTAAAAGAAAAATAGCAGCATACTAATTAGAATTCTATTTGCCAGAAGCCTCGGAGTTGCTGTGCTTATAGATTTCAAGCTTCTTTTGTTTGAATTAAATTGCCAACTTTTCCCCCCCTTCCTTCTTTGCACTAGGCATGAGAGAGCGGGTGCCTTATTTGATTGAAAGAGGGGAAGGGGGATGGGGAGGAGGAAAGCCTTAGCTATGGAAATGCTGAGGAAATGTCAGGGTTGTGTTTAAAAATGCCTGGTATGCTTTTCAGTGCCTGACTCCTGTCTTTCTAGCAGGGTTGTCGAGGGGAGGAAAGGGGGCCTGGCACTGAGCGCAGGCACTCTGCCCCTTCTCCCTGACACCGAAATTCTGGGGGAGAGCTGACATGCCTTTCCCCAGCTCAAAGCCAGATGGTTCAAGCTTGGATAAAACCTTGGGATGAGATCACAAAGCTTGTTCATAACAGAACACACAACATCTCTGTTTTTCTGTTAATACCTCCTTTTGTGTGTATTGTGTGGGGTGAGGGAGGGGCCAGTGCGTATGTCATAAATCCAAAGGAAAATGTCATATTTAACATTAATTTGTTTTCATAACCCTGAAAAAGAATTCAGTCAGGCTTTCCCTATTAAAATCTCATAATTAACTGTCTAGAAGTTTTATTACAAATAATTTTTTAAGTTCATGAATAACTGAGTGAAATACACGCTCAAAAGTTTCTTGCTGCCATTAAGCAAATAATTTTTTTGTTGTTGTTGGTTTTTGTTTAAATTCAAGGAAAAAAAATTACATGGTAAGCTTCAAGCACGGCCACGTTTATGCAACTTCCTAAGTTTAGGTGACTAAATAACATTAAGGCTGAGCTCACTTTCCATCACCACAAATTATGCCTGTGCACAATATGCCCATTGACAGTCAAGTCTCATGCACTGATTCACAACCAGGGATAAGCAAATCACGGGGACAGAATAAAGAATTTGATGATCTTCATATTCCTCATAATGATGGAATGCTTGCAAAGGAATCAGAATTTTTTTTAATGCATTAATCAGTCAAATTTACTTGACATTTTCATGGATTTGCTTTCTCCTTAGAAATTCTTAACAGAGCTCACCTAGCTGTGATTGGCGCTCCGGGATGACAGTGCCTCTGCTCCCTCCCCAGAGAAGCTAATACTCCTTATTTGACTTCTGCCATAAATGTTACCATGCAGCGTGTTTAACATTTTTGTATGCATCAGCTTAAAGCTTGCTTTGCTTACTGTTAGCTCAGCACATTGCGATTTTGTTTCATAAACGCCCATGAAAGGGCAAGATTTTTGGACATGAGTACGAACGTGGGAAAAGGAAATTAAGACTAATTCCCTATTTGCCATGTTTGCCTGATAGTACTTAAAAAATGAGTAATTTATAAAGCCCATTCTGCTCCTGACAAAATGTGACCCCTCAAATTTGGTATATAAATACTGAACCATGCCAGAATGTTTGACAAATATAGTTTCAGTTTTCTTCTTTAAACTGTGAAACCTTAAAAAATTAATTATGTTCTAATTTTTTTAAGGAATTCCAGGCTCACATCTGAAATATCGGTCCTCTCCTTTTAAAAAAATCACCCATACGTTATCATAGTATATTTGATTTTGGCTTAGTAGATGCTGTGATTACTTTTCTGCAGTCCTTCAAAATAAATTTCCTGAAAATACAGAGCTAAAGTACCAGCTAACCACTGCATTTTTATGTGTTCATTAAAGATAAGATCTTGAAGGAAAGAGGAAAAATATGGACATTAGTAACTCTTACATACACTCCTTGGTGCTATTATATTTTAATTAGCACAGTTTGCAGGCTGTAACCTTTCCTAGGCCTACATGATGCATGAATATTTTATTTGCATTACTATAAAGTAAAAATAATTTGATTATCATTTGTACTATTTATCATTACATGTTTCAAGACACGCACATAGGCTCTGTTTATAGTGGATTTTAGCATTCTTAAATAGCATACAGCGCTGACAAGCAAAGTATTGATGTTTACAGTATCATGCAAACCCTGAAGCCAACCACGTTCACATCTCTTTGAATTACTTTTGCAATTCGAAACCTCCAAGAATCTAGTCCTCCTTTATCTCTTCTTGTTATAAAAAGTGGCAGGAGGCAGAGTGGCAGAATGACCCACAAGATGGCACCTGTCACCAGGGGGATTTCTTCTGCCTTCTGCAGGCCAAATTTTGTTTGAACTCACTATGGCCTCTGTCATATCCTCATTTTCCCTTCCACACTTGCCTCTCCTTCTTAATCCCCTCTGTGCAGGCTCAGGTTCTGTTTACCCAGCTTCCGAAACCTTTTTCTGCAAGAAGCCAAAGTGAAACCTCATTGAAAGAGGGGTTCAGGATTAAGAAGCAGACCCTGTGCAGGAGGAAGCCAGCTACACCACCTGCCGCCTTGAACTGGCTTTGCTTAAAGGCAGTTTTTCCTATACACAATTACCAGGCTCATTCTTATAGATGTGCATCTGAAATACATGATTACTTTAGGTCTCAAAGGTGAGGGAGTTGATTAGCTCTCTAATGAAGCCTTTTGTTATTACTTACAGACAAAGTATATCACATAGATGGAATGTACCGTAAGAAAGCTTTCTTACGCTGAGCTAGATATATTTTAAGCATGACCTACTAAGATCATCCGCAGCAGTGAGGTAAAACAATCTCTATAAATACAGAATCACTGGAATTTTTAAAAAACTGATTAAAAGTAGTGACAGAAAATAACAAACAAGTACTATAAGTCCATTAGGCCTAATGCCCCAAAGATGAAACTGATTAGTCATCTGCTACATGAGGCATTTCGTACAGGGGAACATTCACTCATTGCCTAACGGAGCTGCGAATAGGTCTATGAAGATGTTGATAATCATCCCTATCTCTGACAACACGAAGGGCCAAATCCAAACGCTGTTACAGAGGAGCAATCTCCAGAAAAGCCTACAAAAGCTGCAGGTTGTTCCATCATTTAATTCCATTAGCTGCAGTGGAGAATTTCTCCTTCAGACGCGAGGATTCAGTGGATTCCACATGGACCCACATGACGCCTGACAAACCAGGCAGCCCTTCTCCTGCAGCATGCACCAGTTCCAGGCCTTGCTGTTACTCTTCCTTCACATCTAGCTTTGTGGACTTCCATGCCCTCAGGTTTTCCTGCAGGTTCTTGTGCCTGACCACGATACCACACAGTTTGTTTCTTCCATTAATTTCTACATGGGCTGGAAAGGGAAAGCATCATACACTGTTCCTAACAGTCATCTTCCTTCATTTTGTCAGCTTCAAATGTGTGCTCTTTAAAGCATAAACAAGATCTTTCAGCAGACACCAATAAGAGCAGAAAGGGAAAGTGCTTCTAAGAAATTTTCATTTATCCTATTGAAAGGCAGCACAAACCTCAAATCTTACTTATCAAAACTTAAGTAATTAAGAATCATAGTTTGGCTAAACTTAGTTAAGAAAATCTTGCCTACGTACTATTTTACACCAAGACAAAATGACTAAAAACAGTGCAGGTATGTATAGGCAGTAATTTTAAAAGTTTAAAATAGTTATTACTACTGTGAAAGCTTTAAAACGTTAATATCACCACATTGATTAAGAATATTCCTTTCAATAACTGTCTACAGTTAACACAAACAGCAGACTGCATGGCTGTATCCCATATAAGATGATTTCACTACAAACATACAGAAGTAATTCAGATCTTTCATGCAACACAATCAGGCCATAAACATACACTTCGCAGAAACCCTCTAAAGTGGGCTTATGAATCATGCCAATTTGTCTCGAGCTTTGGGAGGGGAGATTTTTTTTTAACGCTTTTGATTTTTCATTTTGAAACGACTTACTTCAGTTTTTCCTGTTAGATTATGAAATCAAGCAAGACCAGCCCCAAATGAACCATTTTGATCAATCTGAAAGGCAGTTTTTTGAGAATTTCCCTCTGCCAAGAATTTGAAAATGTCACATTTCATTCCAGTATGAACAGAAGCCAGATTCTGAACTCTCCAAATCCTTTGCAAAATAAAATTTCTGTTTTTCACAACTCCAAAATTAATTTTCTTCAAAGACTGCAGGATGGTTTAAGATAGTGGTCAGCAATTACAGATAGCATGTGGGTGGGTTTTAGTAGCATTACCACATTAAGGGCAAGGCCAAGAGCACGGAGTTGGAGCATCTTAAAGGAAGCGTGAGAGGCACCAACTCTTAGCTCCTGGCTCTCAATGAATCCCAAACTCAGGCAAGCTGGGCTCCAATGCTTCACTTCAAAGCAAGATAAGGATGCTGAAACAAACACCAGCATTTCCTAGTTCCCACTGAGTTTCTATCAATATTCCTAAACTTTAGAAAAGAAAAATACAATCTGGTGTAACAGCCTTAAAAGACTGTTAACTACTGCTACAAGAAACATCCGACAACTGAAACCTATGTAAGGATAGAAATTCAAGAGGTGACTGCCCAGACAAGTAAGCTTTCCCCCTAGACAAGCTCATTAAACTCTTGCCAATTTAAGCTCCTCTTCAGCAATGTGGCCCAATTTCCTCCAAATATATATGTATATATAAAATATATCTGTATATATAATTTTTAAATATACAAATATATGTATATATACACTTTTTTTCTCTCCCTACATCCCTATATCTTCCTTTCACCATGAGCTATTTAGGAAAACTCGTAATTTGCCAGGCTGAGTCTGTACTGAATCACAATTCAGTGGCACCAAGACATCACACCTTCGTCTGTGGCACCACACAAACTTCTCTCTCCCCAGACCTTCTCTTGAATGATCCTGGCGTAGGCAAGGTGACTGTTTGGCTGGAAACAACCTCATAACTTTCACATAAGCACAGAGTTGGGCACATGGAAACCTTTGCCTCCCTCTGTTTTACTGGATGTGATCAACAGCCATCCAACCAATCCAACTATGGATATACTATTTCCTCCTCAAAGGGCCAAAGCCACCCCACCAGCCAGCTGGGCACAGGATGGGCCTCTTTGTCCCTGCAGCATAGTGGAGGATCTGGGACTGGGCTGGTGGTCTGGTTCATCTGACAGCTGCCTGTGCTTTGCAAAATAACTCCAAAAACTGGTCAGGATGTATTGTAATTAAACTCATCTACAGCTGGTGCAGTAAAACAAGTAGCAGAAATTCAGCACGTGTCAAGGGCAGCTATCATTGATCCTTTTTTTATAACTGTTGCTTCATAGCATTTCCTGCATGAGCTCCATTACTTCTGCTGCTTTTAACTATCAACCTGCTCACTTGGGAGTCATATTTAAGGTCAGGCAGAACACATTAGTCCTGCCTGGAGTAAAAATTTACTCCTTGCCCTGGAAATGACAGTTCTGTACAACAACACATGAAGAACAGATATTCAAAAGCAAAACTACAGGGCTCTCTTTTCTTACATTACGCCAATCCAGTGTGAAAACTCTAATCTATATGTTGTTGTAGAAATTCTGTCTCCTGTACTATCCTTGGTTTTGGAATTATTTTAGGCCTTTCTTTAGGCCTGCTCAGAAATAATAAAAGAGTTTATGTTTTCTCAACACTCCAATGAAATATCTTTGATATCATGCCTTGTCAGCCGCTTTTTTGTTTTCTTCAGAGCGACTAATCTCAAGATGCTGCTCCCCCTATCATATACGATGCTCTCATTGGCACAGACAGGGAGGAAAATATATTTTGGTTTTCATCTAGTTAACCACCTCTTTCTCCAAACCAAGATCATAAAATCAAAGAAAACCAGCATGAAATAATCCTCCACCAATATATTTATCAAGAGCAAATTTTCTGCAGACTTGCTAAACTGTCATAAAGGGGAGGAGGTAGAGATCAAATATACTGTTGAGTAAGGAAACAGAGAGCACAAACTTTGTCCTCAGCTCGGGGACAATGATGCTCAAAGATTAACCCACCCTCTCAATTAACACCTCACATGAAAATCCCAGCAAGGTCATGGGATCCGTGCTGCAACTCGGTCAATCAGCACTGCCTGCCTCCATACAAACCAAGATCGAATGCAGAATTAACACTGGTCCCCCAAGCCCTCATGCACAGACTCACGTCAGATTAAGCCCTTGCATGGAGGAGATATGAAAAGCATTTCTAATTAGGGTCTGAGGTTACTGGTTAAAATGCAGTCGAGCAGTCTACCAACCATTCTTCTTACCCTCTCTTCTTTTTTTTTTATTTTATAATTTTAATTAAACTCAGATACTATTTAATTCCTACCTGCATATATTTAGTACTACTTGAATGCAAACCTGATAAAGAATACTCCTGATCCCCACTTAGCTGCCACAAGCACTTATTAAAAAGAGGGTGACTGTCTTCAAGATCTTCCTTGGGTCCCTTTGCAATAATTACTTTTGCTATCAAATGAAAAGCATAATATTTTTCTGTAAATAGATTTTTTTCCATGTGAAACCTTGACTTCTCTACTCTCATGACACTGTAATTATAACTTCAGCACAGCTTTTAGTTACTATCATTCCAGTCCATGAAGAGGCTTTTTCTGTATATTCTCTATTCCTCTTTTAGCGTTGCTCACAGAATTCTTGAGACTAACACTTGAGGACATTTTGTAGCCCGTTTTTCTCACAGAAGCATCGCTGAACATCCAGTATTTGGGGGGAATGGAGAGGACTTGGTACTGGTTGCATTTTGTTTAATTATTTGTAATTCCAGGGCACTACACAACATTTCTGCTATTGTGTGATTAGCAATCTAGATCCCTCCATAACAATTTTTAATATCTACCATGACCCTGAAATCTTCATGCTACACCTACAGCATACTAAAGTCTTGTCACTCCAAATTATAGCTTTGAATAATTCAGGAATTGTTACTTATTAAAGCATTGGGAAAACTTTGGGATTCTCATATCTACAGGCTCTCTATTATTATTCTGATTATGAAAATGTTTTAATATATGCTGCTGCTATCCTTACACATTACCACAATACCATTTATGAGGAATCAATATATGATCCGGCTCCTGTATCGCACAGCTATATCTCAGAGTATCAAATTATGCAGCAAAATGAAGATTCCGCTTTTTTTTTTTCTGGGAAATGAGGAATTATATACTATTTACAGCAAATTTTAATATTCCAAATTATACCTTAGCATTACAAAAATTTGCAAACAAACATTTTTAAGCAAAACAAAATTGCCTACACACAGAACATCTGTTTGGTTGTTTTTTTCCATGACACACTCACTAACAAAAATAGGGACAAAATTAATGCAAGTCTAACTAGTTTAATAACATATTAAACAAATTCTGCCTCTGCTAATCCCACATAAGCGGCTATAATAAGCCTTACTGACAAGGAGGATCTAATGAAGAGTTGAATTTTTCATAGAGATTTTATTAGGTTCATCATCCTCCTCAAAAGTCCAGGCCCCCGGCCATGCCAGCCCTAAAACCTGGAAAAGATTATCTTCAACTTACTGAGAATAAACATCTCATTTCTGCAAAGAATATTCCATTTGATGGCAAAACTTGCACATGTTCTAAACTTTGAAACCCTGCCACTGGATGTCATACTGGAGCAGCTTTGGGCAAATGTAAAAATTAGTTTTAAAACTTCAATAATACTCCTGAAAAAATCCGCCTGGTATTTTTAGCATATAAATAACGTGCAGTTTTATAACAGGAGGTAAACTGTAACATAGGAAACATCCAAAGTATCACTTTGCCAAAGTATATTAATGAACTGCTTTCCCCAACTGTTGAAATAGCATCATTACTTTCTGGACAGGCAAACACTTGCACTTACATTGACAGTAATGCACTATATTCAATCGATGGATTACTACAGCAGATATCCCACACTGTGAAAAGAAGCGCTTTAAATTCATTCAGAATTCAAAGCATTTTCTCTCCAAAACTTTGTAGAATATCAGATGGGGTTGGAGGAAAGTAGCCTTATAGCTTGTCTCCCTAAACAAAGCCAGAAAAGTGGGGTCAAACCCTAAAGAAATGCTACTGTGACCACTGCTTGTGCTGTCTGGTTAAAGCAGGTGATAAGGTTTTATTTACAGCCACATTCATGATATCTGGTGTGAAGCACATTGTAAGCTTTTATTATTGCTACTTAATTCTAAAAGTATGTTACTTTCCAGATGGCTAAACTCGTGTAAAACTTACATTAGAGGGGACCCAGGTTGAGTAGGAAATCTGTCCGTTCAGGAGGAGGAATAACAGTTCTGCCATATGATACTTCAGACAGGTTGGTGTGCAGTTTTATATTTAGAAAATATCTTCCCATCTCCTTAGCAGGTCTAACCCATTCCTTTTCCTTCCTCTCTTTTTTTTCTTTTTTTTTTTAAACACACAAAGTCTTATAACTTCATTACACTGTCATTCGTTTAAGCTTCAGGTGGTGCTCTGGGATAAATGTACACAAAGGGTCTTCAAGAAAATCCTGCAAAAGGAGTGACGACTTTTTTTTTTTTTTTTTTTTTTTTTTTAAGATTTTTTTCATTGTAGCTGCTGGTGCCAATTTTGTAAAGTCCTGCCTTCAATACTGGTTTAATGCAAAAGTAGGAAAAAAAGTTTTGCAAAAATACTTTGAAAAATAGGAAAAGTTGCATTTTGGTCTTTTACAACAGTGAAAGAAAGGCAGTGATTATCCTCAGCTCCAGAGAATTCTCTATTCCTGAAAGGCATCAGATGTGCTGCTAAACAGGACAGCATCTCCAAGAACTGAACTAAACTTTGTGAAGACAGCTGCCCTGTGGTCTCTGTTTTACCTGTAGAGCATTCGCCTTTTAGGTGACTTTCACTGTAAGCATGCCCTGATCTGAAACAGCCTGAAGCGTTGGCTTACTACAGAAAAATTATGACTCCGTTTTCAAACAATGGCAACAAACTTAATCCTGCAAAACTTCATTACAGACAATGAAGGAATAAACGGGCAATTAACCACCATAGAGACAAAAAATAGACTCCTGACAAAAGATTTTTCAATCTTAAATGCATCATTATTTTTAATAAAGTATGTTGTATCATTATTATTCCTCCAAATTACACCTGCCCCTTGCATATACAAGGTACTAGCTCAGTTTAACATGTAAAAGCTCTACTTGCCCCTGTGTACATTAGAAGAACCCCTGATGTGGTCTACAGAAAAAAAAACGAGCCTCTAAAAGAGCTAAAAAGCCTTCAGAACACATTGTTCTTTTCTGAAGTTTGTCTTTCCCATTCGGCTAACTATTCTTCTCTTTTAATCTATTCAGGTAAAAATAGCCATTAACTTATCACCTAAGTATCACTTTTGGGGGATTTATGATTAGGATTAGCTTTGTGTCACCTCTTGGTACAAGGCTGAATTGACAGAAATTCATTTAACCACTGTTAGAATCCCATTTCTTCCCTACTTCTGTATTCATATACATTTTTCTTTCTAACATATATTGATCTTAGAAACCCAGAGCCACTTTTTAACACTTTATTAAACACAATATATACAAGGTAACATACTGAAAGTATAATAATGAAACCAATAGTAATGTAATGAAGATAGTCAAAGGTCTATCAAATACGTAATTAATATTTTAATTATATATCTAATATATCTATGTCCCACTGTGAAAAATAACTGGGTCTAGTAATCTTCATGGTTGATGACAAGATTACTATTACTAATGGTCTAAGGAACAAGTGTTTATTTTTAACGTTATTAACGGTACTAATTATGATTAATATGATTATTTAGAGTCATTATGTGGTAGAAGAGTTTGATGATCCACTCAAGTGCCTAGAATTTAACATTCTCCGTCTACCATCTATGGAAATTAATGACATAGCTTAGGTTTATTGTTATTGTATGCATTGCCAGGAAAATTGCTTTTTAGGAGGAAAAAAGCAAAAGGGATCATCCAAGTGTGCTGCCCATTTCTCCATCACCCAATGAAATTTCATGCTTGCAAATCAGTAAGAGAGCCTGATAAGATGATGTTATGCACTGAAAATATAAAGCCATGACTTTTGCAGACAGAAGGACAGGTACCACAAACACTCATCCACACAGAAGTGTTACCTGGGCTTGAATCAGAGCCCTTGGGCCAAGAATTAGGTATATGCAGATATTCAGAAGAACTTACTCAGACATGACAGACAAAGGAATATTTTGTAATGCTTTTTGCAGATGACAAGCTTACACCGCAAAAAACTAAGTAACCTATAACCACGTAATTTAGACTACTCAAAGCATCTCTGTGCATGTCCGTGAACGTGGCAAGCTTCGCCTCCCTTCGCTGTCTGTGCACCTAAGCATCTCTGTGGGTATTACACGTGTACTAACGTGACAGATGTATTTGGGCAGGCAAGGTGCCACATGAGCTTAAAGATGCACTGCATCTGTGTTTGTAGGCTCACAGGTAGGGAACCTTGGCTTAGTGGGCAGCTTTGGGCTTGTTACTGGCAGAGTGCCCACACAGGCATGAAGGCCACAGTAAGGGTAGGCACAGCACAACTATTTCCTAAAATCAGAGTCACAGCCTCAGCACAAAGCCATCACAGAGCTCACTGTCGCTAAGATCAATATGCTGTCCACATATTCATGGCGTGGCCTTGTGGGTCTCAACCAAACACTGCCTAGACGAGGAAAATGTACATATAATTTTCCCATCGATTTTGAAGCAAGTCAATACTTAACCCTTTGCAGGACTCTCAACCCTGCAAAATGGCTCCTCTGGATCCCATAGATTGCTTATGCATTAACTGCCAGTTCACTATAAACAATTGTCACCTCTTCAGCCAGATTCCTCGTGGTACGCTGAAGGAGAGGGCAGAATCATTAACTAGTTAAATCTGATAAATACAGACTCTCAGAAAAAGACGGAAGAAAATGGACCATTCTCACTTTGTAATGCATTTCCATCAGTGACTGGCACACTATTAGGATCAGGATCAAAGGGGGTGGGATGCCGGCATCTTTGGATTTGGTCCTTTCACGTTGTCTGATTGATGGAACTGAAAGGCTTCTGCTTGTAAAGCAGTCACCCCAAACAGCTGTCTCTTGCTCCTGTCCTCCTCTCCATTGCAGTATATGCAGTTCAGATTTCATTTATCAGCCCCTTTCAATAGCAACACTCTTACAGTGGGAGTAAAGCCTTGCATTAAAGGGGATGCTTAGCAATTTGCATGCATGCACCGTATTGCTAAGCGTTGTCTGGCATTACTTGCCAAAGGACATGCAGCAATGCGTATCTTCTATCTCCCCCATTTTTCTGGTTTCTTAAATTATCAGTGTTTTACTTCCCTTTCATGTTCAAAGCATAGCAAATTTATTTGATATATTCTGAATGCTGAAGCATGCCAATGACATCAATCAAGCTACAGAACACTAGGAAAGCTGCTATAGAGTAATCAGAATTGGCCATAAGCTATAAATATATACTGTCTCACAATTCTTTGGCTGCTACACAAACTTTGATCATTAGCACTGATCAAAGATCACAAAGGATAAAATGGTATTATGATATAATGGCATGAATGCTACAGCTGATACTAAGGGCTATATATGACCTATGCTTGACTATACCGTCTTTTTCTACACACCAGGAGCATTCATTAAAATAGCAGATTTATTTTGCTGTACCTTAGAGGATATATAACAGGCAACTGTAGTAGAATCAGAATTGGCATAACTATTCATAACCAACCTGTTTTGCATTTGTATTCTCTGCAACATACTTGCTTATAACACCGCACAGGTGACTGTCTCATACAACGTCTAATTATGCCTGAGACGTCACAAAACATAAATAATGACTTTTTATTGTTTTCTCACTTTTAGATGAATTGGATATTTCTTCTCTAATAGCAGGAGTAGATTTTGAGTTCTAGGGTTTTATGCCAGTTAGGCTTCACATTCTAATCTTATCTTTATTCGTATGAAAATGGTCTCTTAATGAACATACCTTTTATTCATTTGTAAAATGTACCTCATGCTCAATACAATTCTCTCAAATTAAAGCTACGTTAGTGAATGTGGATTCATCTCCCTTGCCTGCCAGCATACTTCTCTGCTCCATACTATCAATTAAGTATTTCAATAACTTATCAGAACTCCAAAGTTTCCAGACAAAAAAAAGTAGCATCTAACCTCACAGTTGTTAACTAAAATGAATAAAAATGCTTTGTACGAAAGAAATCAAGTGAATATGGCCTTGCACATGAACTTATGCTTAATTTTCTTAGGAAACCCATTTTTATTTTATTTATTTTATTTTTTAAGTCCTCAGCTTTCTGCTTCTCCCAGGAAAACTAGAACATCTTTTCTTTGAATTTAAAGAATTGGGAAATCCAGTCAAAGACAAGAATGCCCTATGACTTTGTGGTCACGTGCATTTTGGAGCAGACTCTCAGTAAAAATCTACACAGGTAAGCTGTATGGGTAAAATGAGGAGTGCCAGGTGCACACAGAGACAAAATTACACCTTCACAACAAAAATCACACACTAGTTTAGTGATTTACAAGGCAAGAAGCCAAATTCCACTCCGTGTGAATGATTCTGAGGAAAGAAGTGGCTGAAGATCAGTATCTGCTTCAAAACTACTGGACAGCAGGAACGGACTCTCACATGAGGTCTTCCTCAGTGAATAACTCTGTGACAAAACACACTGAGAAAAGCAAAAGGAGAATCCCGTGGCCTTTGGTATGCAAAGGTTTATTCAGCATTGTCACAACATTTCTACAAGTATGACCCAAAAGGATTCACTGCCATTTCTGATTTACATCTGTGTAAAGGAGAACAGATTCTGGCCCCTGGAGAAACTTCTAATTTTATTGTGCCTTTGATTTTTAAAGTGTTCTTCCTTTGTGCATATTGGGAACAAAAGATGAGGAATCTCTGTGCTTTGTGATTTCTTATCCCCTATCCCTTACAATTTGTGAGTTAAGCTTTCAGATTTTCTTATCTCACCTGAAAACTAAATAAATCCTAAAGAAAAAAAAAAAAAATCAAAAGTGCAATTTTACTTAAGGTCATTCTCAAGGTTATCCTGGCAGCAGCCTGATAAAACAAACAGCACAAACCAACATGAAAAACCTGAATTACAGTGCCCGATCCAGTTCCTACAAAAGTCAGTGAATATCTCTGCACTGGTTTCAGTGGGCATTCAATCAGGCTCAGGGATAATTTGGCACTCAAAACCACTTTACCTCCTTTTTTTCTAATTTCCATTATCTCAATCTCACTAGCACAGTCCAATTTCAGGCTTACATTACATGCAAAGTCCCATTGTCTTGTCAAAGACATAATAATCACAATGCTGTTATAGTGCTTTGATTATATCCCTGTGCTTTATCTAGTCCAGTGGCTCCTGTACTGGAAGAGATTAGTATTTCCTGGTGACTTGCTGGAACGACTTTTTTTTTTTTTTTTCCCTTAAAAACTCTCCCATCCCCATCATAAGCCTAATGGTACATTCAGAAAGAAAACGAAACCAAAAAAGTAGTGCTTGTGATTGAATGACAGATATTTGAAAATATTTTCTTCAAGTATACATAAGCTATGCAAAAGAATATTCAGATTCATGTGTGCCAGTGCACAGGTCCATATAATTAATACACCCTTCTGAAGGATACTTTCTGTCTAGTAATAAATAGAGATCATGTGTGTATCATTATATGCACACACCTATATTTGCCTAATCCACTTACGTCTGCCAGCCCCAAACTGACATCAGCCAGACAGTTCCAGAGAAAAGTATAAAAAGTGCATGCAAAGTTACAGATATCACATCAACTTCTTCACAAGATTTGTTCACTTTGTCTTTAGTCAGAGGAAGGGATTATCCTCAAGGATTAGAAAAAAAAATCAAGACTTCCTCGATAAAGACATCATCTAAATCTTTATTGGATACACAAATGGAAATGAGAACCAAGCGATACTGGCTGTGATAAAAGATTCCCACATATGAAGCCTGAGAAAAGAAAATCTGTGTTGACAAAAAAATTTTTATATTGTTTTTCTAATCAAAAAGCCTATGATAAACCTGGAAGTATACTGTGAGCCTAATTGCATTAACTTTCCTCAAGCAATTATTCTAAAGAGAAGCTCCCATATATAGAAAATAACTCCTAGAGATTAAGTTTGAAAATTGAAAATAGAAAATGTCATCTGTCAAATAGGAAAAAAAATTGATTATATTTTAACAAACCTTCTTCCCCCTTTTTTAAAATCAAATGCAAGACTTGTAAAAAGGTTTCTAAGACAAAGCACATTTCTATTATTCTATTTCTATTTCAGTCATCTCTGTTGTAGGCCACATTATGGGACAGTCTTTTCTGACAGCTCATCTTTTTCTTTCTCCAGATTTATTCTATTTCATCTTAGATTTTTACCCTCTGCAGAGCAAACATCAATCCACAATGGATGTTACGCTCTACTGGTGTCTTTATACTCAATCCTTCAATATTTGTAGTTAGATATCAGCCTCACACTTCTCCCTTTGCTAACGAGGGATTAAAAAAGTTACTCCACTTATCCTTTCCAGTTCAAATCCTAAAGAGGCCCAGAAGTGTTCCATATTCATCCTTTGATTACATTGCATTGTCAACATCTGCCAAAGTATTGAAACTGCACTCTTCATCATGATGTGGTTTTCCAATCAGCTTTTGTAGTAATACTAGCCCTTGAAAAGTAAGCACATTAAAACTACCTTTCTTCTATCCTGGCTTAGTAGTTAGCCTATGCACGAAGTGCTTGGAATGAACTGTTGTAATCGGGCTCACCTGTGAAGGTTTCATATACTAATACAGTATTATTTTACTGAAAACAAAATACATTGGCCATAGCAGCAGAGAAGAGATTTGTTCATCTTTTGTTCCTTAAAGAAAAATTCTTGGCAGTAGGATTTGGAAAGCAAACACTAGTCAGCTTTTTCTTCTTTCTACGGTTAGGGGCAAAATCAAAAAAAAAAAAAAAAAAAATTAAATTGCACTAAAGCATTCCATTTATTTCAGATAGATCAAAGAAAGAAAGAAAATGCATAATCAAGCAAAGTTTTTCAGAGCACGTGCTCACACATACACTTTTGCTTTTCTAGAAAGGTTTTTAATGGAAAATACTCTAATTTTGTCTACAGATCTTGACTGAACAGGAGAGCAAGCATCATATGGATGAGAGCAACAAAGGTCATGCATGACCGTGAGTTTACTGAACATGCTTAACCCATGAACACACTTAGTTTTCAGTTCACAGTATAAAGGTGTTGATAGCTCCAGTGAATCCAGCCGTGGTGGTTCTGGAAACAATCGCCTCTGCCAGAGCTGATTCAAGAGAAAGTCAGAAGAGAAAACATTCACATCTGGATGGCTTTCAGTTGAAAGTCTACTATATTTACAGCAATGAAGATAAGAATAATAAAGCAAGCAGGGGAATTTTGTGTTAATTAGCAAATATTCACTTAAATTCTCTGAAATTACTACCCAGTCAGCAACTTGTGGTAAAAGAGCTAGTATTGGCTTGAATGCTTACTGAAACCTTGATATTTACCTAAAACATGAAAAACAGCCAAATATCTTCCTATTTATCTCATACCAGTCTATATTATTAGATATTGCCACTTTTAAATACTTTCATCCAGTCCTTAACACCCCTCTTTAAGAGCAAGGATGCTGGACAGTCAACACAGAGTTTTTCTGAAAATAGACCTTTGCAAGCAGGGAATACAACAGGCAACGTTTTGAGAAAATCTGCTGTACAGAAACAGATCTAAGGAGTCCTTAATCTAAATTTTCTGGATGATCTGTTTAAGAATTGATGTGACCTCCATACAGAAACACTGGTGAGGGAAGAAGGCCTGGCCTTTAAGACACTGAGTTGCTACCTGAATCTAGACAGAAACGGTAGCTGTAGAGTGGCAACAGGGCACATGCGACTTTACACAGAACAGGACACTACAGCAGAAACTTCAAATCATTTCACATTGTTCTATCTGCCAAGCCTAGGCCCTGTCATGTAAGCTGAGCCAGTGGAACTGTCACTGTTTGCTCATCTTCACAGCAGCCATCCTATGGAGCCAGCGTACAAGTGCATCTTTAGTCTAATGAAACATTAATTCATATTTTGGGCTCAGTCCTCCTCATCCGAGTCTCCTTGGCTTTCAGTTTCAAAACCAATTATATTCCAACTCTGCCATACATCTGGGTTTCTTCCTGCTGTTCCCTTCCTTTAGAGCTTGAGGCTGAGATTTGAGCAGTCTTGTAGCCATGCCCAAGTGGATATAATACCTGGTAGTTTTTAATCTCGTGAGCAAGATGTCTGTCAGTCTCATGACTGTTCAGTGAACAGAAAAACACGCTGTACTCTACCAAATGAGTCTGTCTATGGTCTTCAAGGGGGAGAATGAATGCAAGACATGAGCTAGGACAAATCTTTGCGAGAACCCTTTACTCTGGATCTTCTCCCCACTTTAACCGTGGAATCTAAGACCAGGGCAAACGATTTTCTGATTTAGCTGCAAGCTTAACCAAATTTAATCTGTATGTTTGAGCAGAGAGTTCTGTTTCAACTTTATCTACAGTACTAGTTCATTTTATTGAATTTACCTTCTCCAGTGAGTCACTGAATAGTCACTCGCATTTGCCTTAATGTGAATTTTAAGAAAAGCTGTTCATTAGGCTAGCATACATTTATTTCACACAAAAGCATATATATGCATGTACAGTTTTGTACTGGACACTAACAACCAATAAATTGGTGCTATTACCAGGGTCTCTATGTATATGTTGGCAATTACATATGTTTTTCTTCTTTCCACTATATAAATTTCCTTTCTCTAATAAAGTGTGGAAGGTTTCCCAAAGAGTTTAATAACCCAGAATCACTGAAGTGTAGCTGTTAAAACAAGCTAAACTGGTTTAACTTCTGAGCTGTCAGATTTAATTTGAAATGATGCAATCTGACCACTGTTTTCATGTGAATTGCTAAAATTAGGTCATTTCCGCAGATATGCAATAAATACTAGAAAGACTGTCAAAGTTTAGGATTTCACCTTGCTCTGAATTTGCTTTCTTAAACGAAATTCAGTGAAAAAATAAACCATTAATTTATTAAAACAATCTAAAAAAATAGTTAAACCAAATAAACATACAAATAGCCCATGAAGAACAGTGTTCATATAATTTAAAAAAAAAAAATGATGTTCAAAAGGTATTTGAACGCAAAAGATATCTAGCTCCATCATTTTTTGAAGGCAGTAAAAGCAAATGCATATGGCATGAAAATCTGTTAAAACAGTACTTTACACCTTTGTTTGTACCTGCTCCAAATATATTTGTCTATAAATTAACTGCACATGGTGGTTTTAACATTGGCTTATTTTATCCATGTGTTCAAGAAATTTAATACATAACTTGTATTCCATCAATTCCAGTTCTATTCAGTGAACAAAAAAGAGGAGGGTTATAAATATATCCATGTATTCTTTCGTTTTATATGCTATTTAATCCCAAGGTGTGAACTTGCATATTTAAAAAAAAAAAAGTAGAAACGTAATCCTAAACTTCTACAGTTTCTCTGAAAAGATGGACTCAAAATACCAACATATTCAGCATCATAAAATAACGTGATTGTCATGAATAGTTAGTCTCATTATGCAGACAGAAGACTGAGCCATAACATTAGCAGTCCACAGGGTTGGTCTTCTAGTAAGATCAACACCATTTCATGATCTTCACCTTAACATCAATCATCTTTTATCCTGTGCGGTAATATTTGTTATAATCATTTGCTCTCCAGTAGTAGCTAGTATCCACACCCACAACTACATGTTATTACTGTATTTTTCCCAAGGAAATCCACAGATGTTGGAACAGAGTCTGGGTGTTCCTGATACCAAATATGCACTAAACATTAAAATCCTGCTTACAGGTTCTGTCAGCTTAGGATACTTATTAAAAAAAGGCAGCATCACTTACAATTTCCCAGGTTCTTCGCCAACTCTGTCAACACGCAAACCCATTGAAAGAGAGATGGATGCTTATTACACGTGGGTTGGGTCATCTCAATCTTCTCTTCTAATTTTAGTGCATGTGAGATTTGCCATATGGATAGCTCAGAGGAGTGAAGTCCTTCACTTAGTAGCAACCGTGGTAAAGCACAATACTTCCCATTACTGTTTCTTTAATGTGAACCATTCCTTGGCCAAAATTTTTTAGAAA
>JAOWBP010004028.1:13267408-13322457 GCA_028571105.1 Tragopan temminckii | reverse complement strand
CAACCGTGGTAAAGCACAATACTTCCCATTACTGTTTCTTTAATGTGAACCATTCCTTGGCCAAAATTTTTTAGAAATTAAAGGGTTAGATCAAGCTTCGTTTACAACTCCAGACCACATATTCCTTTGTAAAGTCTAATCAAACTGCAGCTGCAATCACCTAGCTTGGGGAAGGTTCATCATCTCTTTGTTTCTACCATTGCTCCTCTTCACAAGTTGGAGTCTCACACTTTGAACAGTTAAAAGACTTGTTCTCACTTCCAGCCTTGGAAGTTATTGTACCAATGTTCTTAGACAGGTTAAGGTCAGAAAAAAGAATTCAGATTTTACTTCCATTCACTTTGCACTGGAAGTTTCAGCTTTTATGCGTGTACATCATTCTTGATAAACAAAGATCACATCTCATTTCATATCATCCTTTCTATTACATCTACCTGCTCTGGATCCAGACTGAAAGTTGACAGTTGAACTCTGTATCCCTTTACCTGATACAATGCTAGAGTGTACATTTAAAGAGTTTACATATGGAAAACGTTAATGCCACAATCCTGCAAAAACTTGCCTAAATGCTTAAGTCTAGGCATATAGGTGATTTCATTAAATTAAAATTACTCAGCTCCATTGAATTCAGTTCACCCATGCTCATGACTAAAAATGTAAGGATTGTGGACTTGGAGATCATTATCCTTGACCCAATTTGGTGGGTCCACAAGTAAAACAAACAAGCAAATCCATTCCGCTTGTGTTTAGAGTCCAGAATTTGTACAAGCTGGATGCCTTAAGAGTTGTAAACAGTGAAGAGCAGCCAGGTATCTCAGACTACAGCTGCTACATTTGAACCATAGCCCCAGCTGTTCAATTTGGTCAGTTTTTAAGAAAAAAATTGTATACACAAAATGCAGTACAGCATCTTGGTAATACAAATAGGACAAGATTCACATTCCAAGTGTGAACTCAGTAGCACTGCATAGAGGGTGGAAATACTGTCTTTAGGAACTTCCTTTAATTCTCTTCAAAGCTTAATTATATTACAGGAAATATTTGGCTAAGGTGTGGCTATTCATCATGACTCCTATATTAAGAGTATGATCAGAAATATTTCAGTCAATTTTTCATTTTAAGCTGGCTTTTACTTTCAAAATATAATTATATTCCCTCATTTAATTTTTGTTATAAAAAGAAATTATATCTTTTAATTTTCTTTTACTAAAAGAAAAGCTTCTTCTTTAAAAATCTATGTTCTAGTGGGCAAAATATTTAGAGCTTACGATCAGCAATTTCTCTAAAGAGGAAGATTTAAGGAAAAAAAGTGGCTCTAAAAGTAATTTCAGCAGCAAAGTAGATTAAATATCCACCATATTAGTCACAGAGTATTAGATGGAATTGGATTGACTGGGAAGAGGTCAAAGAGTTGCTGAAGGTTTTAGCCCACCAGAGGAGCAATAAAATTCAACCATACTTAAGATCATTAGCTTTAAACCTTTGATAGGAGATCCAAACCTCCAATGCTCACAGAAGGAACCTCCAAGCACCATGTCAAACCCAAAGGAAACCCTTAAAGGTGTCTACATTTCATGGAAACCTTCAAGCAAAGTAGAAGAGTGGAGATGGAAAGAACCTGTATGTGCAAGGAAAACTAGGGCACAAATAGAGGGGAAAAGAAAATACAGCCTTTAAAGAAAGCCAATTTATAAAACACCAGCATGTTCACTTTAACAGGTTCTAATGGAGTCTGAAGTTCTTCTCCTAGATAACAGAAAACCCACCCGTCAATTCTCCAGTTTGACTCCTCGCTCCCAGCACCCTGCTCAAATGCTCTCTTCTCTATTTTCTCATGATAACAAGGCACGCTTCCCCAAACAAAGAAGGGCTGCATTTGCTGAGTGAGTGTGGCACCAAAATGAGACAATCAAACAGAGATCTGAATTGTATGACATGATAAAGGAAAAGACATATGCTGACAGCAAGGAAAGGAAGAAACCTAAAACTCAGAAGTCATCTAACACAGACAATCCAAAAGAAAAAGACAGAGGAGTAATTAAAAACCCTGAAGACAGTGATGGGTCTCAAGTTTTTGAACTGGCTCCCTATTTAATAGAAAGGATGGATTCCACCAGAGAGAAGAGAGATAAAAGACAGACTTCTCTGTAGCTAATAACCAACTGACATATTTCTGTTGGTTTTGTACATTTTTTTCCACTCATTTTGAAAATGACAAGAATAATTAAAGTTGTTAAATACATTGAGAGACTTGTCATTCAACTAAAATACCAACTCTTATAAATTTTCCACAATAAGCACTGCAGACAGCACAATGCAGAAGAAATGAATCTCTCACTAGGAAGATTTAGTCATTTGCTGATCCTATAAAAAAAAAAAACTCATGCTAGATCTTCTATTTCCTGGGGCAAGATAATGAACTTTTCTTCATGCATTTGTGAATATAAAATGTATAGAATTGATTTAACTCCTGTAGCAGAGAAAAATGAAGGTCTCAAGAATTTTAGTGGCCATTTTGGCATATTCAGGTTTTTAATTTTAATGCAGGTCCTTTGCAGAAGCATGTTAGTATTTTGCACAGGTGTTTTGGCTTTATTGTCCTTCACAAACCTAGAGCAGAAACACCAGCAAGGCTCTTTCGGGGGACAAAGTCTGTTGCAGAGAATTTAACTGCATGATACCATATGGCTCAATCTAACGGGACCTAAGCAATATTTAAGTCCTGTGTTAGTTTTCTATGTAGAGAAATTTTAACTCCAATAGAAAAATATCTTATTTTGTTGGAGCTATACCCTTTCAAAAAAACCCATCCCGTTGGAATGCAACTTCAGCACTCACCTGATCTGTGTGCAGTGGTAACTGTTCACGATATGAACCAAAATACTTAAAACCTCTTAGTGGAGAAGAGCCCATGCAAATACATCAAGAAGTTCAGAAAGTACGGTATGAAATAACACGTACTTCAAAAAAAAAATCTTATTTAATATTTTATAACAAACAGCGTCTCAAAGAAGCCATCACTCTACATCTGCAAAGTGTGCGCTTCAAATAAAACAGTGGAGTATGTTGGAGGGCAATTAACGTGTGTACTTGAAATAGCGTGCCTTAGTTACCTTCCTGTGCAGAACACAGACCTGTAAATATCACAGTCTGTTCATCTCAGCTACAGGAAACTTCTACATCTAACATACATCTAACATCCAGGAGCAAAAGCAGCGCTGACACCGCACAGGGTTCAGCAGCGCTCAGCTCTAGGTGGCAGTGCAAGGCCACGAGGGGCAGCAGGTCCGGTTCCTTTCCCCCAAGTGGCCTGAGTGGATGACAAATCCCGAAACGGGGGTGGGGGGAAACGACACAAACTCATTGGCAGGAAAAGGTACCTTATTTCATAATATTCCATCGTGTTCAAACCTTATTTGAATTACCCCTAGAGTACAATGCAGTCACTCATGTAGTTGCTATATAGATATAATGCATATAGACATAAGGAGAAACGGGAGAGAAATAGCTATGAAGACTCGGCTCAGCCGTTACCTCACTGTCAAGAACACAGTCAGCATAAAGAGGGAATAACTTCCATCTCAAAGGCTTCAGTAAAAAATTATCTTCTAGGCTTAATTCTTCTTAGGCCTTTTAGAACAATACAACTCTGAACCTACTCAAGCAGTGGGAGTAAGCACCACCTAAATTAGCACAACTAGTGCTATGGGATGTCAGCTGGGCTCTCATGGTAAAAAAATATGATGCTCTGATTACAAAAGGAATTTTAATTCTTGATTGGAACTAAGAAAAATCAAAAGGCTGATTTACTTGCTGGCATTTTAACATCCTCAGTAGTTATAAGAAAAATTCTACTCTATTTCATAAATGATCACATGGGAACCAGATCAGATTCCTCCCTCCTGCTAGTGGAAAGTCAAACCTCAAAGCAGCTTGGTTTTTGTTGTTGTTTGAAGCTTGACAAGATTGCAGAAACTGTCAGAAACAAGTTATAGTTTACATACAGAGAATGCCTAACCAGTTAATACTGGACTGAAATCTTCTGAACAAGGCAGATTATGGAGAAAGTTAACAAATATGCTTCAGAAAGTGAGACATTTGCTATCGTACTTCACTAAAGCAAATCTTAACATTTACTTTCAATGGTGAATTTTATTGCTTCAGGATGTTTTGATGAGCAGGTACCCACACAAATATTAGTATATGAGGACCCTCTTACAAAGAGCATCTCCAAGAAAGTTATGTGAAAGAATACACTACTGTATCAAAGTAAATCCCATGTTTCATACTTTAAATCAGAAATGAAAGAACAAAGCTCAAGCAATTGATTTATTTTTCAGGGATTGCGATTGAAAAAGAAAAGTAGTTGACATTTCATAGGTTTTTTAGTGCCTAAAATTCTGTTTCCAATCTCTGAAGGCTTATTTTTCTTTCTAAAGATGGTGTGGGGCCTGCAGGACCCACTTAAAGTTTCTTGCTATACTTGGCCAAGAAATACAAAGTGTTGGTGAAGTATAAACACAGAGCCCTTTTTCTTTGACCCATTCTGCAGTGTGATGGGATAGTGTTGTTAGTTTATGTGAGAGAAAATAGCATAGGCTTTTGGAAAAAAAAAGAAAAAAGTGGAATTGGATTAAGGCCTTTGTGCAAACCTCAATGCTGAGGGGAATTAGCAATAGTTGTAGGCACTTAAAGGAGCTCTCATGCTGAAGCTTATCCCAGATTTTACACAATAAACATTTGAATATCAACAGTGTTTTGCAACTTGCAGCACTAATGTATAAACTTCTTCCTTTTGAAACTCCCAAATCCCTCCAAACGTTTGCAATACCCTCTACATAAACATGTAGGGCCTATAGTGGAAAACACCCAGCTAGGGATGTGTTGGTTTTTTTTTTTTTTTAATGTATTTTTCATCTGCCAAATCTGAAATCATCTAGTACCATTAGCTGGTCTAAGCACTTCAGAAGTTCAGTAATTTAACCATCCAACTTTTTCCCCTCAAGCCTTATTTTCCATTTAAAAGACAAAGACGTCAGTGGGACATGAGCTTGACTTGGGTATACTAATCTTACATATTTCATGTTACTATAAAGAGGCACTACAAAACCTTTGATCTGTTCCATTCTTTAAAATGCTGATCTATCCTTTTATCAGTATGTTCATAGCATTTGGGGGGGGGGGAGGGGAGAGTTCACTACCAAGCTTAAACCATACCACATCACGAACACGTGGAGCAACCATTTAGCTCCCTCTTTTTAAAGTCATCTGGTAGTAAGCAGGATTCAGAATAGATCAAGAAGGGGAAGCTGGATTCCTTACTGCTAGAGTTGTACTAACACCCACGGAGTTAGTGTCATTAGCTTTAAGTAAAGTCTGGCAGTTAATGACAGATTTTCAGTTTCTTAACGCTAAGTGTAGCAAATTCACACTGACATAGTTGAGAAAAAGACCTGTGTCTTTTCTAGTCACTGATCAGCAAAATTTGCAGTTGACATGACATCTCTACTAGCTTTTGTAGACGCGACTTCATTTCAGTAGCCTGTTTAAAGGATGATAGCAGATTCAGGAAGAAATTACTTCCATGCTCTTAGCAGAATCTCAAAGTAAATCTTCTCAATGCAGTATGTAATTATGAAAGATTCTCCTCTCCTTATTTACTTTTTAACTCTGTTAGGTAGGGATGTGTGTAATCGGTGTTTACAACTTTGTCCACTAAAATAGCTAACAAATAAGCAAGCCTATGGTGAGATAGTAGGGTGGGAAAAACTTGAGATCAGTTTTTTTTTTTTATTACAGTGTTTGTTTTGTGCTTAAAAGGACTGCGATAAGAAACTCATTGCATTAAGAAAAAAATGAAGACATTACTGCCCTGTCCAGTTCTGAAGCATGTTGAAGCAGTTTGCCTATTGAATTTGATACAATGATGTATAGATGAATAAAGTTATCTCTAGTATTGAATAGGACGGTGTCAGTGGGAGGGTAAGAAGGGAGGAACTTGGAATCTGAAAAGAATACTTTTTCCCCCCCTCCCTCTTTTTAAGAACTTGAAGGTCAGGGTCCAGCTGCCGTAAAAGGCTAGAGGACAAACAAAATGCTGGACAGGCCCAAATAAAGACAACTATAGACACATAGACACACATATTGCAGAGGTTTCCTCCTTCAAGTAGCTATTGTACTAACCTATACTTTAAGCAAAGAGCATTTTAGGTTTCAGACTGGTGAAAACCTAGGATGAGCAGAAGCACCAGTAAAAGTTGCATCTTTAAAGAAACTGATGAAACAGGCCAACAAAGGTAGGAAACATTTTTTTGGAAGAACTTGTATTGACTCTAGTTTACTTGAAGGTCTAATTATTTTGACAGAGATAAGCCAGTAACACTTCTTTACCAATAGTAGCGATTCTAATCGATCTGGTGCCTAGCTCTGGTAAGGCCTAATGCATAACAAGGAATTTACAGCCTTGAAATTGGAATCAGCATATTAAAAATATACACTGTAAGTCATTGCTTATTCATCCACACTTAGGAACAGTTCAGAGTTAACATTCTGATATTCTATCATTCACATCATGGCATAGAAAATAAGGGGAAGAGTCTTCAGAGAAGTAGTCAGAAGGGTTAATATCACTGATTAGAGGGGAAAACTGCATTAAAACATCAAATTGATCTACATTTTGTCATTTGTGCTCTGTGCTGCTTATTATCTTGTAATTATTCTAAATTTAAATCGCTCCCCATAAGATGAAAGAATGATTAGTATCTCTTTTAAAAAAAATACTAGTAAGCCTGTCCTGTTCAGCAAGGGGGAGGCAGCTGCATAGCTTTGTCTGAGTTTGCCTGGCTTTAAAACTAAAAAGAATACCAGAATTAGAACAGCCTCATGATCTCAAGTTTTTAAACACACATATAAATAAATTTAATAGTTTGAGGTGTTTACTGTGAAGAATGCCATCATTTACTTTATTACTGTTTCCTAGCTCTAGCTTTATATACGTCTATACACACTTCTTCTAAACAGTGGCATAAAATTCTAAATGATTGTACCAAATAATTTAACAGCTTGGAATAGCATAGATTTTCACAAAGTAAAAAATTTTTGAATTAAACTTTTGAATTTAAGAAAAAAAAAAAGCAGATTCTACTAATGCCACATAGTTAAACAAGTTCCTTACAAGTTATCTTTTATACTAAATTTATATTTAATCACATACATTGAAATGAATAAATAAGAAACTACTAGTCTTCTGTGAAAGTGTTTTCATCTTCTGACAGAAAGATGTGTTAAGAAACAAAAGCTGGAAATAGCATGAAAAGGAAAAAGATGCAACAATTAAGTCTTTAAAACAGTTTCAAGGGTAATGCAAGTTGCAGATCATTAACTGAACGCATTGTCTAATGGGCACAAACAATAGACTTCATTTTGAAGTTTCTCTTTTGTCTGCAGTCAAACCTGGAGTTTTATCCAATCTACATAGATGAATCTGGGGATTAATCTGAAGGTTTAAATGGTTTAGCCAAAGGTTGGTCCAGCTTTATAGTAGTGACAGCTGATTTGTGTTACTTTCCGCTGAGATTTCTTTTTTGGATGACCCCCCCTACATATTGCATCTTGCAATTAGACTGCTGACAACTCTATTATGCTGACAGCAGAGATAGAGTTACACAAGGAATTATACAGCATGTTATGCTGTAAACGTTACTCACAGATGTCTTAGAAATGGTACTTTTTCCCCACGTGTTCATATCTATGCTGCATTGCATCTCAAGTTGTGGTTATTCAAGGCAGAATCGGTGACATGCTGAATCTAATGCGACTCTTACCAACAACTTCCCAATATTATGAGCCTGTCAGAATGATGTCAAAGGAGGTTTAAGAAGCGCTTTCTGAAGTTGTTCTGAGTTAATAATTAATGGGTATCTTTCTTTGATAGTTCTTTTATATTTGGATGCAGCTGGCTGGAAATAACCACAAAGGGAACATGATTTTATTTGTCATTAATTTTGACTTTACTTAGCAAATGATCGCGTCCCATCATCAGAGCTTTACTAATCTGGCTGTACTATAATGTGAAGATGAAACCTTTGATTAACAAAACAGATTAATCAGTTTCTAGGGTGTATCTATGCACATCTTACCCCCAAATGTCTCCTCCCAAGTAGTTTTCTAGTACATGCTTAGAAATGTGATAACTGTTAAAAGCTGCCAAGTAATCACAGTGAGGTTTTTGATCTAGGCTACACATTCATCCCGTATAAATGAGTGTTTTGCCAACTAAATCAGATGTTTTGTCTGTACATGAGATGCAGATTCAGCACTGCATACTAGGAAATGGATGTGTTTTATTTTACGCACAGAATATTTAAAACTAGTTAAAAAAATCTTGTACTACTATTTCACCGTGACAATGCCCGCTGATGTTAAATGCTGTTTAGATATAAGACTAAATCCTGCCTTAAACTTTTGCTATCCTTTTACTCTCCATTCCCAGAAACAAACATATATATGCTATGAAGGCATTCCAATTGATGCACAAGTTCACCTACTTCATTTCTTTACAAGGAAGTCTGCTTGAAGATTCAGCCCTTCTTGAGATTTCCATGCAGTTACAAACACACTGAAGTAACTCAATAAAAACTCTGATCAGATTGATTTTGTTTATTAAAATTACTTCATAGAAAATTAGAGAACAGTAATTAGAATTGGCAAGAGAAGAGAAAAAAATTAGTATTCTGGATATTCAAAAATTTGTCTCCGAATGTTTATAAATACAAGTAACTGAAATTATTCCACATTACTTCAAAATAGCTGTAAATTAAAAAGGAGTTCCTAACAGTCTGGGTGAGGAAAAAAACATTTATGGTATGCATTCAAAGTCATTTGGACTGTTTTCATATGGGAAAACAAATAGTTAAGATTCTTTATTATTACCCACAAATTAAGAATCAAAGCAAAATCTAGTCGTTAACTAACAGATCTCTTATTCTCCTGGGTGATCTGCCCAGCGCAGATGAAATCCTATTGACACAGAATATTTTACCAGTTAGATAATGAACAAGCAGCAAGTTTATTGCATTGATTTTTAGCACACATTTCTAAGTAGAACACATTACCTATTCTCTAGTTACTAGGTAATTTCCACCCTGTGAATCAAGTTTCAGGTTCGTAAACAAGCACAGCCTGAAAGCATTCCCAGTAAGAATTAAGTTAGATTTAACTGTTGCTGTCTACTTAGACACTGCAGTAGATTTCTTTAGATGCAATAAGTATTGTGGTCCCAAGTTTTTAGTGCAGAATGTAGATTCTGTTATAGTAGTGGTTATCACCTGTTAACAATTCTGAAAAACTTCAATAGAATGCGACGCACCACCACGACCATCAGCATGTATCACACACACATTTCAGTGGTTGAACACTGTTTTGAACTATGAAGGATACCCTCAAGAGTTAAGGGAAGCTTGACCAGCACACCATAGTTCTCACTGATCATCCATAATTGAAAATACCTTCTCTTACTCTCTCCCTCCTTTCCCAAACCCCAGCTTAAAAATTGTTTTAAGAAGCTGACAGGCATCAGCAGGGAAGCTGAAGGTACCAGGAGGTCTTCAGACTTTAACACCCTGTTTAGATAGATTAAGTCAGGAAAAGATGCTGCTTCAGTCATTCTGAATATCTGATTACTATTTGAGCTGGATTTGATATTTGTCAGCAATGTGCAAGGAGGAAAAACTTGCTAAATTGTGCTAGGTGAGCGCTAACAGTTTTTACTGAACACTTTAACAAATCAGCACACACCTCTAAGCATTTGTACACATGCATGTATGCTTCTCAGTAATATATACAAAGTATACTGAAACGAATCCATGCATTAGTCTTACCCTCTGCATTTTCTGCCCCATTTAAAAAAGGACAAAGGGAACAGAGCTGTAACAGTATTTGTAATTATACTCTAAAATTATCTGATTGAAATGGCATATTCTCCTGAGAAACTTTAAATCAAGTTCCAGAAAGCACTCAAATACTAAACTATAGATAGAACAGATTTCAAAAAGCAGCAGTTCAAAACTGAAGCCTATGCTATTTCAGTGCCTACTGTTGAGCAGCTCAGTAGCTATGCGTGCATGACTTGTTACTATTGTATTTTAAAGTTTGATATCAAGGGAACGCTTCAGTGTTCAGCTTAGAATAATGTTCAATTTCAGCTCAGTGTTATGTTGTTCAACTAATAATTTTTTTAAAGAAATAGTTCAGAAACTGCATCCACTCCAAACAGCTGCAGAAAACAGCACACACTGAGAGTCTGTATTCATTTCATATTTTTCTGAACCAAATAACGTTTTGGGCAATTCACAAACAATGAAACTGGGGATAAGCATTTCAGATGAATGCACAGCTCAAAGCACAGAGATACATACAGGATTTTTCTAGTGTTTCTCAAAGTATGTACATTTATATCCCCATCAGCAAAATATTTTAAATTATTTAAATACAAAACCGTTTAAAAACAAATAGCAGTATTGTAGGCATAAAATTTTGATCTTCACTTCCAGATGGAAAATATTTGGTTTCTAGTACAAACGAATAAAAGTGATTTTCTATTTAAAAAAAGCCAAGTCATATTTCCTGCTGTGTTAGCACTGTTTCACTGATGTGCTTAAATAGATCTTGAACATTTACCACTTCTTAAAGGTACATATAACCAGGGCGATGACAAGATATCCATGTCATGGTAAATTGAGAAATAATTATTCTATTCTTTGATTTATTACATCAGTTGTGAAGCCTCTAACTAGAGCTGGGTATTGCAGCCTACGCACATGTGAATACCTTTATTCATGTTATTTGTCTCATAATCTGTTCAAATGGGTTAATTACTCATGGGTGTAAAGATGAACAAAATTTGGACCTCGGCACTTCACTCTACCCTTAAATCTTTATTTGCCTCTGTCTACAAGTCTATACCTGTATGATAAAGGAGCAAATTACACAGTTGCTCCAGTGTAATTGTTTTAGATGTTTTGAGCTTGAAATAAAAGCTATGTTAATAAGCCCACAGTTGAAAGCTTTGCCTTCTATAGCATTAAGATGCTTGTTTTCATGTGATGAAAATTATTAATACTAACACAAAAATTGTTTTGAAACCATTTATATGGAATACGTACCTACCTCTTTGGTTAAAATCAGTGATCCATTAAGGCTTTTCTTGCTTTTTTCCAAGCTGTGAGCATACTGCGTATTTAAGTGTGTGTAAGAGTGAAGGTGGGGGGTAGGTTTAGCTGAATAAGAGATTGCTTGATATCTTGAAGTCCTTTGAAGAGTTTTATAGGCTTATAAAGCCCAGTGTGAATGAATGACATTTTTCCCCCTTTACTTTTACATATGGAAGTTTGTTAACCTGCATTTCAATTAGTGAATAATTATTAATTATACTAATTACAGGTTTAATGAAAACCACATACTTTGCAAAAAAAAGTTAAGCTTAAGGCTGAAATTGTAGCTGTGGACACTGATGCTGTAATAAAGGCTGAGGCAACACTTTTGCTTGTGAAGTTTTATATACTTGTAAATATATTTAATAAAACAATAAAGCACTGGAGAATTTTTTAAAAGACAAATCCGTAGGGAATATATATCCCATAAGTGATTTCAGAAAATCCTGATGTTTCTGAACCAACAGTAACAACCATTTGTTTTAAAACCAGTACAAGATGCACTAGAATCCTAACACAACACAGAGCTGCCCTCATTTTTAAGCTATCTACACAAAAGAAACAAGAACTAATTGCAAGTTATCTGCTCGAACCTCTAATACTTTTTTTCCTGACAAAAGAACATTGTACTTTAAGCTGCAATTATACTGCGACACTAGCAACAAATCAGAAAACTTAGATCTAACACTCTCAAGGAATCCCCATCACTATATTCCTCTTCACAAACTTTAAATAGGAAAGAAGCCTGAATTTGAGATCCCTCCATTTCTATATGACTATTTGATTTTAGTGTGCCCGCTAATGTACTTCAAAATTAACTTCTCAGAATTCTGTCTAACAGCACCACATATCCCCAAAGGCTCCTTTAGAACATTTTAGGAAATGCTGGAATTAGAAGTTTGTTGTTTTACATCTTCTACACAAAGACCAACAAAACATGCTACTCACTAGAAAGCAATTCTTTTAATCTAGTGTCAGTGTTAACTAAAGAGAGAAAGTAATGCAACTAAAGACCCGAATTTAAAAAGCTAACTGCGCACACGGGCACACACAACTTCTCGTTCATTCTTTCACAATGCAGTTTGAAATAATCTGATATTCAGTATTGAATGTTGTAGAAATAAAGCTACTCTATTCCAAAGAATTACACCTGTTTTTTCCTCTGCTTTTCAAACCAGTTCTCCGTCGTCTGCAGGATTTTGTTAAGAATGTGTTTTAAAGCACTGAAAATGTTTCCATCGCATTATTATTACACAAATTGAGACAAATGTTTGCATAATGAAGAATAATTTTATAGTCTATAGTAGTATGATTAAAACTATCTATTGGGGAGGCTGAAAATGGAAAGATGTAACTAATATTTATAAATTGCCATTGTAAAATTAATAACATTAAACATTTTTTAAAATAGTTTGCAAGGCAGCCAGCAATGGTTTTATCGCAACCATTTTTATAGTATTACTGTTGCATTTTCCACAATTAACTGGTAACTTAATCCATCAAAAGTACATAAAATTAAATCAACTATAAGGAGATGAAATTACTCTTCATACTTCTCTTTCCATGCAGAGAGAGAATTCCAAAACTACAGTAAATTAACTAGGTTATTGAAATCCATTTGTGATCTTGATTTTAGACTTAAAGAACACTTCAGCAAATACCTAAACAGGCAATTATTGCTTATATAGTTAACAAAAAATGTGTGCAGTTTTAGATAAACTCTATTCACTAATATTGATAAATAAATAGCTGTTTGGAATACTTCACTGTAGCCAACAACATTCACTATTGAATACATCATACACCTTATATTAAAATACAGCATCATATATTTACATTTTTGTTATTTGTCTATTCTTCCTAATAAGAAAATATGAGTACATATAGAATATTTATTATCTCGGCACAGAAAATAGCAGGTATAAATTACTTCAGTGAACATTCAAACAAAAAAACAAATATTTTCCTTGAAAAAAAATTGGCCCTAATCCTGCAAAGGGACCAAAGTCTTGCTAAGGGTCCCTCTGAACGAAGTGTGGCTCAGACTAGGGCCCTTCACTGCCTCACAGTTTCTCTCTTTATTTGAACTACTGTCAAATTAAAGAGCTCCGCAGCTCGCAGAATTTTCAGATAACAGATATTTCCTTTTATAATTTTATTTTTTTTTAAATGAGTAATGATGTTGCTGTTGATACTGTTGCCTCAAGATCAGAATTAAACTGCATGACAAGCTGTGTCTAGTTCAGAGGTTTAAGTACTACTTTTCACCGTATATTAAGGCTCTATGGGAAGACCCCTCTGAAACTGCCTTTACAGAGCAGTTTCGGGACATGCTAAGGCTTCTTCTATTTTCTGTCTCCCTGCAGAAAATTTATTGTCTACTCAAACCAGGAAGATTTTCCCACATGTACAATAAATAAAAATCTGCACAGAGATGTCTCCACAAGCTTTGGCCCATGGTGTAACTCCCACTGAAATCAGCAGCATAGAAATAGCTGCAGTCCAAAACACAAAGCATGATCCCTCTGGACAAGCAGCTGCTGCACGCATCACACAGGAGCTGTAGCATGTAATAGCTCCTGGGTCACCAAGGATGTCCACAGTAAAAGCAGTCAGCTGAAAAACAGCCAGTAGCAACTTATGGCATGGATCTGTCAAAGATGCATTTGCAGAGGGTCTTCACTGGGTCCCAGCAAACACCAGGGCTTCTGTGCTAGGGTCTGCAAAACCTCAAGCAAGCTTCAGGCAGTGAAGGACCCTCAACAGCATTCCCAGCAGCACAATAGAACAAAGCAGTCATGTTTTATTTCTAAGTATAAGTGTATGTGCAGGAGGGATGCAGTGTACCAACCGCCCAGTAAATACAGAATGTCTCTAACTTCCACTTCAGATCACTTAACAGCTTGCAAGCCCTTTGCATTAAGCTCTAGTTTTGTGGCCATTCCTCCGGCATTCAGGCTTCACCACTAGCATGAAAAGCGCTTCCAAACCCTTTAGCTCTAAAATTACCACAACAACTTAAACACTGACAAAAGTGCTGGAACAGCTCTGAGTTCCACCTGTTCCTGAAGGACCTCCATTTCCACGTTTGCAAGAAGCACTGCAGGAGGAAGCATCCAGAGACGCTGCTCACAGCTTGCTGAGAAAGCAAAGCAGCCACAGTCCCACCAGGCTGCTCTCAGGTTTGGTAGTTTGATTTTCCTAATTTTTCTTATACTAATAAAACAGGTTTTACTGAACAAGAGTAACTAACCATTGTAAGATAGCTTTAGTAACCAAAAAAAAAGTTTTTGTATCAGAAAGAAGAAACATATTAGCATTACATTACACTAAGGTTCAATCAAGCCCTGCTCTTCTCTGTTTTCAGGTGTAATTCCTCCAAAATCAATGGGAATTTGCTCAGATAAGGAGCAAGGATCACTCACTGATAAGTCTGAAGTTAAAATATCCATTGCTTCATTATAGACCATTTCTAGGACTAGGTCTGATTATTCTTCTGCAACAAGGAAAAAGCTAGACTCGCACATTTCAAAACTCAGGGTGGGCTGATAGGGCTGCCAAATCTCCCCCAGCATCAGGGCATGCTGAAAAAATGGCAACTCATTGCTAATACCCTTCAGAAGCCTCTTATTTTCATCTACATGAGTTCATTAGGATTACACAGGTGACTGATGTTACATGGTAAATGTCTCCATGATTGCACAAAATACTGTATTAACAAAAATCAAAATAAAATAGTTTGTCAAAAACCATACACAAAATGCAGCTGAATGATTCACAGGCAACTGTTTTGCCTCCATATACCTGCACACTATGAAACAATCTCTAATTACAAGATCATGTGCAAGATTTCAGCCCCAGTGAGTGTAGTTCTGCAATATTACAAAGCCTAGTGCTACTTCCCCTGCCATCTCCTCCACTAATGCTGCACCAGCATAGATCTGATCTTGTTATTCTAAAGTTTTCAGTGGAATCAAGTGGCTTCTTTCTAGATTCAGGAGTGAAAGCAGCCTGCAAAAGAATTTTTTTTTTTTTTTTTAAAACATTTCCAAAGCCCGATCATCTCAGTGAATTTCATTTCAAGTCCAATCCACTCTCTTGTAGGATTACTGCAGCCCTTCTTTCTTGCCTCCCTTCCCCAGAAGGGCATGAAGGCTACTCTACAAACATGTCTGATTGCAATTCCTCCTACAAACACCATGAATCCCTAACATCCAACAGCAAAATACTCCACATATTCTACTAGAAATATTGCACAAGAGCAGATGGAACTGGGGGGGGGGGGGAAGGTCAAGTGGTCACACCCCCCACATCAGGCTCAACTGAGTATGGCCCTGGAACAAGGCAGCTGCTCCCCCCAGCAGCACTGGGTCCAGACTCTTCCCTAGTGGCCATGGCTACAAAGTGCCCCAAACCTCCACACCTTTTCCCTCCCTTGGGAAACTCCCTATGGGTTGAAGTTTGTTGTCCTTTTCCAAAGGCAATGCTCAAAATCCACTAACTAATCTATTTTACAAAATAAAAATCACCAAGAACTTCAAGCTGTTTATATATTGAAATCCATACACAGATATACACACATATGTATTCTGTTGAATACATTTAGATCCAGGCAAAATACAAATATCCAACTGATTCATCCCAGATTCTAACGCATAAACTGTATGCATCTTTACTTCTAGGAGCAAGCCCAGCTACTTCAACAAGACTCTGCTGAAGGGGGGAAAATATCGTGGAGAAATTACTTCATGTTAAGCTTAAAAACTGAGTAATTTTTTCCTTTCCATAATTCACTGATTGATTCCTGATTTGGGGCCCTTGTGGGAATTTTGTCTGATAGGCACTTCTGCGGCAGGCGAAGTGACAGCAAGTCTCGGGTGGATTTCTGGACAACGGAATAATATCGTATCATGACGCCTGCGCAGTGCCCTCTCCATGCACAATAGCTCTGAGTGGCAGTGCATGGTAAGCGGATGAAGCAGTAAGAAGTATATGATCTGATGAGCTTGGCTAAGCTGGGGGCGTCTCCTCTACTCGGCTAAATTAAAAACCTCCCTGCAATTTCAGCCCTAATCACCCCCTCTGATGCTGTAATTGATGATGGTCAGTTAACTCCTTCATTCCCAAGGCCATTTATCAGAACCTAGGGAACTGCACATTGGCCAGCTCCTCATCACGTATCAACTGGATTTAACATTTCCGGAACATTTAGAGAGATATAAGAAAGATATGAATTACACAGGGAGTAAACATTTCATGGCAGGCCTCTGGTTACATTAGAGCCACAGTGCCTCGCTCCCAAGTGGTACAAGCTGCCTTTAAGCCTGGTTTGTGGAAAAAAAAAAAAATCTCTCTTCGATGGCACTGAGACACACATTGGCTTTGCTGCCACTCTCCTCCCTATGGCTGGCACAGGCAGCATGCCAGCAGCATTATTACACCCTTGCACCTCCCAGCTGGCAAAATAGCCCTTTGCAGCCTTTACCAGTTGGTGCAAGCTGCTCTAACTTGTGTTGAGAAACCAAACCAGAAAAGTTCTATTTGCATTTTCAGCTTGAGTCCAGATGCAGTCCCTGTATGCTCTATGTACAGGCTTACTGCTAGCTCCTTCACACGTGCTCCAAACTTAATAACAAAGGTATGACTCGTGCTGTTAAAATGATCCTGGAGCCAAACAGTATCTTTCTATTCCACCTTCTATTTGTAATGGGTTTTTAGGGAATTGTCTGTACAGTGCATTGTTCCTCTCTTGCAGGATTCTTTAAGCCTCACTCATACAAAGAAAGAAAAAATTCCATAAGGTGTGATATATGTTTATACTCTGCTGAATAAAAGGCTTTTCAGCACTGGGAAATCTATAGCATGAATTATTCTAACTGATTTATAATAGACAGCAATGCCTTAAGGACCCTATTCTGACTATTTGTGCTTTCATGACAGGGTCAATGTACTAGCTGCACCATATTCAGTAACTAGAGCATCCAAGGTGTACATCCATATATCTGCTTTAGAATGACAACCTATTACTGCACTTTAGAAGAGGGTAAGAGGCAATTCTCTTGCCTTGCCCCCTCCCTTTTTTTGGGGGTGGGGGGGAAAGAAGGGGAGGGCAGTGTCAAAAGACTCAGATCTTCACAAAATTTATAGTTCCAGTATCAACACAGCTATACTGCCTAGATTTTTAGATCACCCCTTGCTATATCAGGATACCAGCAATTGCTGAAGTCTAATCTTATTATTTCTGTTGTGTTCTTTTGGTTTGTTTTTTTTTCCCCCCTGCATGGGGAATAGGTTGCAAAGTCTTAATAGCATGAAGGTATTTCACTTACAAATCACAGAAATGCCATTTCATAAACAGGAAACTGACTCAGGAGATATCTGGGTAACAAAAGATGAGTCAGCTCAAAGGGGAACAGGGCAGAAACCCCTCTCTCAGTTCACAGTCTGAGTAACAGACATTTCAAGTTGCCACAGTAAGATGCTTCAAGAGTGTTCCACTTAGTAACAGCTGACTGCTGTCTGGCAGGCAAGAAAATTGAGTGAACTGGTGAATCTTCCCACCGAAGGTACCATTCCTCATTATCTACCTGCATAGGAGGGCAGTAATCATTAAGTGCTTTGACAGTTGAAAGCATCAATTCTAGACAGCCATTCCTACCAGATAAGAGATTCATCTTGTTAAGAGTATGATATTCTCATATATCACAACATTTTCCAATATACAGAGGAAAGAAAGTACTGCTACTTTTATTTTTGTGGATCCATGGGAAAGGACAGAGTCATGGCTGGATTCAGGCAATCTTTGATCAAGATCAGCTGTGAGATTGAAAACTGAGGATATATTAAACAGCAAGAAGATAACTTTATTAACATACACCTCCCTTGCTGCTGTTATTCTTGAAATAGATCATTACCACCCCACCCACAAATAACCACGTCATCCTCCTCTCCTAATAGTGCTTATAATGCTTGACTAATTCAGTATAATACTAAAGTTCTCATCAAATGAGTTCACAATAATTTTGTCCCTAGCATACAACAGAACTAGCCCTGAAGGTCTCCCACTGCAACCAGGACACATGACACTGAAAAGTGGTGTGTCTGCCAGTCAGTAAATGAATTTAATTAAGTAGTGAAGAGGCTGATCCCATACAGCTGGAACAACTGAGTGTAGGTGTGTGTGCACATGCACATTCAACACATTAGCAGATCCAAGCCAAAATACAAAATAATCCATGAACTTTTCCAGTTGCAATTGAACTGAACAGATCCTTGCTTTGCCTACGCTGGTAGAACATCTTCTGGACTGGACTTCCCAGGAAATACAAAACTGTGGTTGAAATAGAATACACAGAAAGAAATATACGCATAAGGTCACGTGAGTTTTTAATTTTATATTTAATTCTACATTTCACATTATTTTACACTAGTTTGAAGTCATCAAGACAGGAGAAAATTAAGCCTGGTAATGGAAAAGAATTTCAAGTACGCCCAAGAATAACATCTGAAGATTAGCATGTCCCCTTCACAGGTCAGCCTTGATAGCTTTACTCACACAATAAGTGTTGCCTATAGTTAAAGGAAACATGCCAAGACATTGAGAAAACTATTCTGTTTACTAGGACTGATATTTACATGCAAATATGCTTCTATATCCAAATATGGAAACATGCAAACTACAAGTAACCAATCAACTGTGAAAGATAACGTATTCACTTTTTCTGTACCTGCATACAAAACTACTGACCAGCTCTCCATATCTGCTCAGGCACTAATATCAATGCAGGCCACTCCAAAAACATTTTCCCTTTTCAACCCCTCTAGGGCAACAGAGACTTAGGCCACAAACCAAATTAATTGGCCAGTGGGGATTTCCCTTAGAGGAGGAAAACACTCTTCAGCTACATAGGACTGACATCTTACCCCATTCCCCTTTTGCAGACTGTGACAGGAATGAGTCTATTGGTGACAGGAGGGACACACCAGCCATATGGCTACAACGCTTTGTGTTACAGCTACTTGGGACCAACCATCTCATAACAGGACAACTAAAAGTCACAATAAGCCAGTGCAACCCACCATACACCTGAGGTTTTCCCTGCAGAGCTCTAGAAAATGGCAACTGGCTCCATGTTACCTTCAATTTAAACTTATTCCCAGAAAGTGCTCGTGAAGAACACTAAATGAGGGACTCCAGTTAGTTTGCCAGCCTTGACTGGTTTTCGATTTTTACTTTCTTAAGTTTCATTGCAAATGAGTAAAGCATTAGAACATTAACTTATATTGTATTGCAGAGCTTATTCCAGTAAACCTGTCAAAATTGGCATCATGAATAATAATACTTAGCACTTACATAGTGTTTTATATTTTCAGAGCATCCTAGACGTTAACTTAATTAACAAGTGACAGTTTCACAAGCAGAAGCTCTCCCTGCAGCACTAGTCTGCGTGTCTGAATTTCTCACAAAAATTCAAACTCTGCATTAATCCACTTGTCTTTCATCATTCTGAAAAGATTATCTTCCTTTTTATTCGACTCCCTTCGACACAGACACCCATGCTTTTAAAAACCAAGCTATTAAAAAAAATTTAGGTGGAAGAACAGAGACTTAACATAAGCTAATTGGAAAATCCACATTACCCTACTTTTCAACCTAAATTACTCAAAAATCAGAGCTCTATCAAGCACATATCTGGACAGAATGTGTTTCTAAATTGGCATAAAATGTACTTAATATTGATTGCTGTGCAATTTCCCAAACTGTTCAGAAACAGAAAGACATAATTAGGTTTTATTTGAATTTTTTCCTTCGGGTTTAAAAAGAAAAATGGCAAAAAAAAAAAAAAAAAAAATCAATACATTAGTCTACCTGCAGAAGAAAAATAAGTGAACCTCCTGTCTCTACAAATTTATACCGTGTATTCATTAGGGAGAACAACAGTCAGTCCTAGGAGCTGTATTTCAAAGAAGATTTGTGAAACCTGTACTAATTTCCAGAGTTCAACCAATCTAGAATAACATCTGTCTTGTTTTCTACTCATAGTCCACCAAGCAGACTCAGGACCCAGAGGCCATGGCTGTACCAGACAGAAGTCCTCTCTACTTTGTCCACCTACTCAAGGAAGGGCAGTCTTTCTCATCCTGACCTTCATCAATGTAGTTCAGTTTTCAGATACAAAGGACAAATTTGAGGAACCGCACCAACAAACCTGTCTTACAAAACATCCATGAACATCATAGCCCATAGCCCACATGCATTTACTGCCCGCACATTGTATAACTCCATGCCACAAAGTCACTGCAAACACCACCATGCCCCAAAGCACCAGCCTCAGAGAAACCAAAGGAAGACGCAACTCAAGCATCTGTACAAGAGAGGGAAGAAACCCTCATTAAGACACAACTCTATCTCTAGCCAACTGAGTGGTGGTATTACAGGCTTGAAACCTCCCCACCACCACACTGAGCAGTTTCCACAAGCAAAAGCCAGTAACTCAAGAAACAGAGCATCCAGAACTGATGCCAGCTTTGGGAAAGCTCTCAGCAACAACCCCACTTCACCCTCCTCAGAGGGCTCAGCAGTAGTCCTGAAGCAATCAACCCCACACACACAAACAGCCAGGAACAAAGTATCACATCTTAGCAGCACTGAGCTTACTCACAGATCTGTTGCCTTCTGATCAGCACATCTCTAGGACAGGACCAAGTATTGCAGAAGCATCTCCTCCAGAATACTCATGAATCCACATGATAAAGGTTGAGGCAAGGCTGAGCCCCATCAGGGTCCTGCTGAAGGCTCACAGCTGCGGGCACTGATGAGGGACCACCACAACAACCCAGCCCTCCAGCAGCAGCACCTCAGCATCTTTTTTCCCGCTCTTTTATGGCAGGGCAGCGGCAATGGCTGAAAGCCCAACAAAATGGCGGCTGTGAGGGCAGGCGGAGTTGCTGCTGGTTGGCCGATCTTGTTTAGAGGCACTCGTCTCCCATTCAGTCACAGCATCCCTTGTCATTACCTGCTGCCTCCAGTTTCTTCACGATCTGTGCAACTCTCAGCAGCTTTCCTTAAAATCCCAGCTCCTAAAGTCAAGTCAAGGAGTTTGCATTTTCCTGATCCCCATTTCAAAAGAAAGTTTGCAGCTGTTTGAAACCCCCAGTGGCTACACCAACCCAAATGTGTGGGTGCTACCAGAAAAAAAGAGAAAAAAAAAAAAAAACGCCTACAAAGCATTAAAAGTGCCTCTCCCTCCATGTTATGAGTAGCTGAGGTCTGTTGCAAGCTGAGGGGTGTGGGTTCCTTCCCTCACAATGTGCTTGGGCTGCACACCTGTGTCTCTGGAAGGCAGCTTCTTCATACAGCACGACTGCTATGAGGATTTGGTGATGACATGGATGTTAATTTATTGTTTAACAGTTACACTGAGAAGTGATGTTTCTTTCCAGTTACTTCTTCTGCAGAAGAGGGCTCATCCTGTGTGTGCTCGAAGTGTGACAGGGAGGAATTTAGCAGCAGGAAACTGCAGTAAACTCTCTCATGTGGCACTTTCCGTGGGTCAGACCCTCAGCTGATAAAAATCAGCGTTTCTCCACTAACAGCATCACTAACAGCCATGTAGCCTGATTATCCCACCAAATCTGTCACTTAAAAATTGCATTATGTGATCTAAATTAACTGCTTTCACTCCAAATATGTTTTTATTTCACTTCAGTATGAAGACATTTAATGCTGGTAAGCCACTTGGTCACAGCATGTCTTTGCACATGCACACACACACACACACACACAAAAACAGCCAAACTAACTTATTCAGCAGCACGAGTGATTCTGATGCAACCTTAACTCTAATGCATTGGTGCACTGCGCGAACAGCAGTTCACAATTTTCCTTCCTCTAACAGACAGCTCAAACACTGGCATAGCTCCTATCAGAGCTTTTAATATCTGCTGTAAGCCTCTGTTTAGCAGGAAGATTACATCCCCCAGATTTCACAGTTCAAAAGTTCATGCTGTACTGTTCTATTTATAGACTTGCCTGACATTGCTTCTTCTTCAGCAGAGATATTCTGGAAAAACAAATCAATCTGAAGTATTTTGGAACATGGTTTTAAAGAGTTTATGTTATGCAGGTATGCACAAAATCACGAGGAGATTTTCCTTGCTGGCATAGACTTTGCAGTTAAAGTTTCTTCTGACCCCTCATTGGACTTGAACTTTTGAAAATAAAGTTAAAATTCAGAACTGAATAATGAACACAAAATTCAGAACATGCTTTGCTTCTAGTTAGCAATTTTGTCCAAAGGAACAGAATTATTGAAAATACAGAACAAAAAAAAAGCCATTCACATGTTAAAAATTACTTTTGCTGGAACAGAATGGTCATGAATAGAAAGACCCTTCCAGCCTGTGCATCCTTGATTATTTTTATATTTACCTTTCACTCCCTGTTGTACATCTTTTCTCCAGATCTTTCAGCAAGTAAATTCTTCATACTCTATCTTGGTGCAGAACTGCTTTAGAAACACAAAATTGACATTTTAAGTCATCTCCAGATATTCAGCTCTGGAGCGATAAGGCTCAGGCCTCAGTCTAATCTCATTTACACAGATCAAAATCATTTCGCTGGAGTAAGTGATGCAACGCTGCTGTAAATCTGCACTGCTTCTTTCTTGGGTCAGTTTTGTGCGTGGTGTTTTTAACACAACTGTGTGCCAACTCATTTAAATGTATTCTTTAATCAAGCCTCTTTTTTAAAAATGAGGAGGCACTCATGTTTGTGAAGAGCTCTGGCCTGCCACTGCTTTCAGGTCAACATCCTTCTTTTACAGACTCCATCCAGCCTGACCCTTCCCTGGTCTGAGGTTGGCAGCATCACTGCCATCTGCAATCATTGATTATCATCTTCATTCCTCACTGCAAATGATCAAATACCTATTTTACAGCAGAACTGAACTAGGAAAAGGTAGTGAGACAGAAGGCTTCAGAAGCAAATTAAGGAGAGCTCTCAGATTCGTATTTTCTAGAGCTGCAGAACAAGTACAAAACTGCACTGCCATCCTTATTGCCAGAATTGAATCTAGGAAGTCCGGCCCCTGAGCGCGCATCCTTGCCATCTACTTAGCAAAGCACTTAAATGCATTGACTATTTTTCAAGTACCATGTTATCTGCTTAGAGAAATGATTTAGTTACTGATTCATCTGAATACTAAAAACATCAGAGAGCATTTCTCAAAAATATATTTCTCTGTAAGTGATGAATTTGGTACTGTGGTTACTTTACTAAGTGAAGCGCAGGTCTGAGAGACTTTTATAATTGAATCCAGAGTGGTTTTGACATGTGCATTGCCTTCAGGTCACAGCTAGCTGAAGTATCCCTTAGCATCTTGTTGCACACAGCATCATCTTCCAAGAAGCAGCTTCTCACCACCTCTTCTGTTCCATGTTTCCTTCATAGCATCATGGGCTAGAAGGGACAGATGGTTGTACATGACTTTTCTGCACTTTACTTAAAAACAATGGGACAACCACATTTTTTTCCACAGTACTCCAGAGATCATGAAGTATGGGCTTGAAGGCACGTGCATTTAATCCATTCAGACACTAAAGAAAATAAAGCTCAAGTTTAGGTGTGCTCTGTTCAAAGGGAACTGTAGCCTAAAACCACGGCACCTAGATCTCAGGCGTATATCTTGCATCTTTACAAAAGAACACAATTTCCTGCCTAATGCTATTCCATTCCCTTTTTCCAAGGGGAATGCACCTTCTGAAGGCATAATCTGTAAGCTCCTTAGCCAGTGTATCTTCTGACAAGCTTTGCCCTGCTAGTCCTCACAAAGCAGCCCGCACACCCTCGGTTCGCACTCCTCTCAGCTGAGATGACAGAAGCAGGGCATTCTGAGTGCCACTTCTCGTGCTCAAACTGTGAGTAGCGAACTGCTTACACAAATCCTCCTCTTAAAACGGCTGGCCCAGCGTGACAGCTTTCGGTCTGGTAATGCAGAGCTGCACACCTGCAAGAGCCAGCCAGCCTGTAGTGGTGAGAGTGTTCTGATCGCAGACTGCGGTAAATATTTAATTATCATGTGATTTCGTCTGTGCAAACCTCAAAGTGTTTTTCAATACCAATACTTGCTCTAGTTATGTGTAACCATCTTTCAACTTTAAGAAATATATTCAAGAGTGATGATAAATATTTCATAAAACTGTAACTAAAACATGCTTGAAGACACAAAGTGATCTGCTGCTTATGTTGAGGTTAGAGGAAGTACTTCAAGAGTGTATTAATTTCAGATAATTTTTAAAAGTCTTATACTTGTTGGATATTTGCTTTACCCAGCTTAAAATCAAGGCCACGATGACACAGTCATTATACTGTAACATGAATTCACTATCCTCCCTTCACACAACGTACATAGCATGATTCAAGGTTAAGCACAGAATATCAAAAGACTCCTAGCACGGACAATTTTAATGGTAAAGGAACCTTGACTTCTACTGATTATATTAGTTCAACTAAAATTGACCTTCAATATATGAAGATTTCATTTTCATAAATAAATGGTATGACTGATGCCTTTTACTGGGCTTACAAAAAAGTAATCAGAATTGAAGCTCTCAAGGCCACAGTCTCTTTTTTTTTTTCAGTTCAAATTACAGATAACGGAAGGAAATAAATAGTTATGAGATGTTAAAAGCTAAACTAATTTTTTGTTTGTTTGTTTCTTAGTAAAAGACAATAGTAATTACTAGTGGGTTCCCTCTAGCTAGCATAACTAAATAACAACATGTCACTTTCCAACATTATCACCAGAGTTGTTGCTTATGCATATTTATCTAGTTAATGGGATAGATTTATTACAAGTATTGGATAATTTGGACCCAGCCTACACTGATGTATTTTATGGCGTGTGGTCAACACAGCTATTACAGCATGGATCTGCAACTGCTCTATAAACTGGAGAATGCAGTCATTAAAATGAATGAGCACAAGTGTTTGTTATGCTGTTTTTAATTATATGTTTATCTCTTTTTCTATTATACTTCCATTTTATTTATACCACATGTGGTCACATATGGTCCATAGATGTTATATTAGGGAGTTTAAGCAAACCCTAGGCAATCATCTTTGTTTATTTAGAAGGGCATAACTTACCTAAGCAGAAATTACAGTTCTATGCATCTCACTTTACATTCATATTCCTGATTTTCAGTTAAGTCCAATATCCAAAGTTGAGAGCATTCTAAAGGGAAAAGGAGCAAATATATTTATCCATCATATGGCACATTGGTTTTGGGAGGGATTGGACTCCTTGTTAGGATCTAGACTCAGTAATACCTCTGTGTCCCTTCCAGCTCAGAATATTCTCTAATTTAGGGTTTATCACATGTTAAACATGGCTTTATTTTTTAAATTACATGTTTACGTTGTGAGTTCCTAAGCTGACTTAACTTTTGTATAACAGAAAACTCCTGGCAACAGAAATTCTTCTTCCATATGGATAAATATCATTCCCTTGTGTACTCATGAAAATAGCCTGAGAAGATAACACAGGCATTGTAGGACATCTCTGATGGAACATCTCTACTGCCAGTGGACTTGTAGCCACCAGAAAGCAGTCTGTAAAGTCGAAAGGAACCCAGGGGCATGGCCCTTACCTCTGAAGGCCATTGGCATCCAGTTAGGTCATGAAGGCCATTTGATTTGTTCTTAGTTGACTTATGGTCTTACTCTTCACAGAATTTTAACAGTGAGAATGGGACAGAAAGATTGAAAGGAAGTTGAGGGCACTCTTTCAGTGAGTTCTACTGCCTTCACTTTCTGTGAATGTTAATGCTAGAAAGCACAATCATCTAAAGCTTCATGAAAATCAAAGACATTGTTTTAATCCATGTACTTTCTTTGGACAATTAGTAGTCAAAGATTTGCCAAAGAGTCGTGTCCAGACACAACCATCTCTGAAAATTTACATACATAAATACATTACTTTTCTCATTGTTATATTCCCAACTTCAGCTCAATGCCTGTATCTTTCATATGACAGTATGTGAAAAAATTATGCATTTAGCTAAATCAGCTTAACCTGGGTCAAGCTACGCCCACTTTGGAGCTCTGCCATCATAAGTGAAAAAGAATTATAGATCTGATGTTACATGCTCTGATGAAGGAGAAGCAGTGACACTGGGCTGATCAACAGTTTAACAGCGACACAACTGGCACTCTCTGAGGACTGAATCAGGTCTATTGAAATGATCAATTTAAGTTTTAAATTATAATTTTAATTATTTAAAATAGAACATTGGCAGAGCTAGAACAAAAATCCTTTGTGTCAAATAGTAATTACATCTGACTTTTTCATCAAAAACTCTAAGTGCTGTAGTACTGCATTATAACTGCTTAAAAGTATAAGGTTCTTTCTTTTGCACAGTTCAGATTGTGCACTGAACTAGATAGCTTTGTTACTAGGGCACACGGTGCTCCATTCCTGGAACCCTGCTTGAACTCTTTACTTAAATGAATACACTGGTTTTGCTCAGTCATTAGTAGGCAGTAACTCATATTGAAATGCACTGCATTTAATTCAGGACAGTTGGCAGTCTCTGAAGGGAGACTCCAAAATGAGCCAGCATATAAAGAGGGGGGGGAACGTCTTCAGCTTAGACCTGGGGTTACCACTAGCACAAGGAGGGGATTTTCTCACTCCAGCGGTCTGCATCAGAACTGGTATTTGGTTCCTGATACTCAGAGGCCTGTAATCTTGGTGAGGGAAGGAAAGAAAAACAACAACAACAACAAAAAACCCTCTGAAATGCTCACTTGGAGAACAGAAAATTGTAAATAAGCCATGTAAAAAAAAAAAAGAAACATACATGCTCATGCATCAATCATCTCTATTTCAGATGCAATGCCAAACAGAAAGGATGAATGAGGGCTCAGCTCAGTTAGGATGAGTGCAAAAATCAACAGCACTAAAGCTACTTTTCAGGTTAGCATAATCTTCTGTTTGCAAACACTGTCTGTTTTATCTGATTTTTTTTATTGGACAGCTGTGATCTTCTCCTTTCAAAACCTTGTCACTGCTGTTCAGCAGAAATGTAAGTGATATGATTAAGGAACATGGCATCTTGTATAATCGGTCGTAATCATTATCTAGGGGTTTCAGTAACATGACACATGCACAGCAACAGCAGCATCTGCTGTGGACTGACAGATATCTCGAGCTCAGGATGATGGAAGCACACTCAGGGATTTGTAAACTTGTCTTGGCTAATGCCACTATCCTGATGTGAACCTGTTGTTGGCTATGCTGCTTAAAGGCCAAAGATTAAAAGTGTTTTATAAAGTTCATCCTATCCATCATGAACCCACAGCTCTGGCTGTTGTGGGATATATCACCTTAGCAGACCTTTCCCACTTTCACTGATAGGGTGGTGCTTTTGGAAGAAGCTGCAAAGAGCAGAACTCTATTTTTGTAGCATTTCATCACCATGCATCAGGTTGGTAGTTTACAAACAGTACTGGATTAACTGTGTTTCCAAAGAAGTCTACAAAGTTGAATTGCATAGTCTAGTATGCAAGTTATAAACACAAGGGGATGGATTCCGTTCTGCAGGGCCATGTGACCGTAACTTGAGTGAGTCATCATGTCCGTGCTGCTTGGAGTTCTGTACCCTGATTATGTGCTGAAAACTGTTGGCCATAGCCCCAGAGATACCAGACATATTTTGGACACTTCCTGAGGGAAATCTGAAGTCTGTTATCTTCCCCAACCTGTAGAGACTACAACCAAATCTCCTGCTTTCTGCATGTGTTTCCCAGCCACTGCGCTATTAAAGATCTGGGAGAAGTAGAGATGTTTTCCATGCTTTCTTGTTGTTACAGCGTCACTGGAAGGCAAAAGGCAATGAGCCAGGAGAAGAACAAGCAAATGAGAATCAGGCCAGAAAAGAGATGTAGACATTTTTTTATTATTATTATTATCTTGGCAAAATTTAGAACAGATGTAGTCTGCATTAATTTACTCTGAGGCCTGACTGATTGCCAAGGTTGTGGCTGGGGACATCACTTTTGCACAGCAACTGTGGAAAGCTGCCATTCCTTCCCATTGGCATAAAAGGATTGAGACCTGGGCACTGTTCATTTACTATGATTTCAAAATTTGGCTTTCATTCATTTCTAGACAAGACATCATATTCAGTCTGCTTCATTCCACTTTTTGTGAATATTACTGCAGCTGTATTTCAGGGAGTGTTACACAGCAATCAGCCAGTGTGTATCCTGAATTCAAGGTTTGTTCTGCAATAAAGCATAGTTCGTTGAACCAAACATGGTAGTTTATAAAGACAAGGTGCATTTAGAGAGGTTAGTACCTTTTATTTGGATCTGTTATACACAGCTAATTGTTCCTATTTATTCTCACTTAACATTTTTAAGGCTTTCTGGATAAGGATGGTTCATAACATTTTACATTATGATCCAGATTCCCTTGCTGTCATCATGTTTGACCTTATTCCACAAATAATTTTCTCAGGTTAGGTTTTTAGATTACAGAAATGGGTTATGCTGATTTATACCGTTTGAGAATCTAGACCACTGAGTTCAATGACTAATGGAGTCAGGTGCTCATCAAGTTCAGTGACAATATCAGCATCTCGTTCCTCTCGTATTTGAGGACAAAGGATAGAGATCTAATGAAAGGAGAGGCAGTTAGTTAACCACGCTTATGAAGGAGGCAAATATAAATGGACCTGCCTCTTTAAGACTTCTACTACATCTTTGTGAAACAATAATAAACAAAACAAAAAAAAATCATTTTGCTTTATTCTCAGATACAAACATATTGGAAGATTGTTGTATTAGTGCCAGGATATAGGTATCAAAATCCGTTCTTCTTTCTTGTTTTCTTGCAGGTCAAAGTTTGAGAGAAAAATACGTGTATAGATAAAACAGACACAGACCAGATGTAAAAATCCACCTGCTCTGTGTATTAATGTGATTCTGTCTGTGAAAATATAATGTTGGGAATTAGGTATCAGGAAAGGTATCTAAATAAATTTAAACAGAATTTTGAATGAAGACACATTTGGGTAAACAGAACAGGATGAGATTAAACCTTATGTAAGAGTACGAAAAAGAATATGACACAACAGGGCAATGCTCAGAATCTCCACTCTTAAAAACTGCACTTTTACAGAAGGCATCGCCACAGGTGAAGTTACTATAGCTGCTCCCACTTTCTGCATAGATGTTAGCAGGTGTTGCTGCCTTCTCTTTGCCTCTGAGACAAACACCTGCTAATATTAGCTACCTACTTGCAGTCCCCACCAGAAGGAGCTTAGCAGATGATATTTTCATTGGATTGTGCAATAATGTGAAGTCTTCTCTAATCTTATTTGGCACATTACCCATTGGATTTATGGAAATCCTTGATGAACCCTGACCCTGAGGTGTAACAGTCACGTAAACTCTGCATGTGTACGTTGTGGTGGTCATGAGGTGTGCCCTTGACTTTACTTACTGCCTAAGTCTTCGGCTTGTTCTCCAAGTAGCCCTTAAGTCCAAAGGGAATAAAGTATAAAAATCAGTCTTCTGAACACAGAGCACTTTGGCTGATTAGCATGGAGAAAAAAAGAATTAATAATGAGGAGAAAAAAAAGATAGCCAGAAACTACAAACACCAGGGAGCCCGTTTCAGTGTTACTTGAAAATAAAGCAACAATAGCAAGACTAGTCATCTCATTAAATAATAATTTGTTACTTCCCTTTAATGCTGCACGTGTTCTCTAACGGCTGTGACTTCTGAAGACAGTTGGACTATAATTTCCACGTATTTATCAATAGGAAAGTTGTATAACTTTTAATGAGTCCTTGAACTGACCACCTGTGAACAAGAAGTATTGTAAACCTTGTCTCTTGAAATATGAAAAGACTTGAAATATGATAAGTCTTCCTTTATGTGGCTGATCTGAAGTGGGTCTTGAAATCACTGGCAAACAGCTCAGCCAGTGCTTCCTACAAAATTAAAACATGTCTGCCACTTATGTCCAGTGGCAAGAAGATGATCTTATTTTCGCATTTGGAAAACTGCAGGTAATTAAAGAAGGAAAAATGCCTCTGTTAATTAAAGATTTCTTCTTTCAGTATGAAGACGAACTGTTGTGTTTCCTTGTGATCAGAGTCCAGCCACCAGGAGAACTTTCCAGCTGTTGGAAGGTTCTCATGGTCCTCCACGTCTACATGATTTGTAACTTGGATGTCTTGTGACAAGAGGTAGACGTGCTTAGAGCAGGACTCTGGGCTCATGAATTTCATTTTTGTATGAAACTGAATTAGTATAACTTGCTGCAAAATGTCAGAAAAAAAAGTCATTTCATTTCAGTTGAAAGGCTTTGCAAGTTTTACCAGTTGCACAGTGCTGATGACTGGTTATAAAATGGAGTCTTCCTTCATTATATTCTTGTTTATGTATCGTCTGTTTGATTATCCTATTTCATTTTTGCTTCACTGTTTTGTTCAAGTTTTAAGATTTTGGGTTTAAGTCACATATCCTCTGGCATGTGTTGCCAAACAAAGAGAATTCTTTTTCATTCAGTGTAATGAAGTAGTGCTGTATCAATATATCTGTATGAAAATTTTCAGAAATGACAAAAATGCATTTCCAACATGGAGTTTTTTATATATTGAAATAAAATACTATTTTTAATACAAATTTTTAAAATTATGCTTTCAATACAAAAATTTTGTCTCAGCCTTTGTTGTGAAATCTGTTATGATGATGACTTCAAAAGTAAATATCTTCAAAGCATCATTTTTTTCCAAACATTTGAGATTCTGCATTGTCTTTGCAAATCAAGAAGTAATACAGTTAAAAAAGAAATCTAAATTACAGGTTTACACACAATACTTCCATTTTTATTTCACAGATATGGATTATCTTCCAACTCTAAACATGCTGCAAGAACAAAAGGCATGCACTGGAGCACCAGCACTCACTTTAAGAAGAATATAAACGTTTTGGATTCATTTCCCAGCATGATGAGCTCTGCAAGAAGCTGAAGAAGCCAGAAAGAATTAGAAAGCACAACCACAAACACTATTAACAGAAATACTATGTAATAAGCAAGGCAAATCATCCCTTCATTCAGATGACAATTACATCACAGGTAACACGACGCTTTCCTGCTTTCAGCAGCACTACAGAGATAACCTCCCTGCAATGAATATATTTTGAGCAATTTTTCCCATGTGCTGGTCTGAACCAGGCTTTTCTTTGATGCCAGACATAAATATCCTACTGCAACTCTTGTCTTGCTCTTGCATAAATAAACTGTCTACCAGCACTGGAAAGAGGCCCTTGCTATTGTGTTTCTGTTGTGACAGTGTCAAAAAAAAAACATGCGAGGTGTTTTCCAAGGGGCCATCTTTATCCTGACGAACATCCATACAGAAAATGTAATTGCACCCTTTTAAAACATCATCTTGGTGCAGCAGAATATTCTGTGAATCTGCTGAGAGATTCACTGCACCAATAATGTCATCCTTTAGTTTTCACACAGTTTTAATGGAAATATGTGAAAAACAGGAGCTACAGGGCGTTTTCCTTTGTGGCATCAGTCTCAAATGAGCTAGGTCCCACACTTTTCCATTTCACATATTAGAATGAATATGCAGCAGGAGGAGCTGCCTTCCACTCTTCATGTTCAATATAATCTCCCAGGCTGAGTGCTGAATCACATCTCCCAACTATTCTCTGCTCCAATTGTGCCTTCACTTGTGATGCTTTTATTTACCATGTCAGCTTGTACCTTTCTTAGCAGTGTTGCTTTTCTTCCCCTTCAAACAAACATATCCTTTTCTCTATGGCAATCTTTGAAATGTGTGCTCAAGTCAGGGGTTAGACAAACCTTATCAGTATGCATGTGTGTGTGTGTGTGCACTTGTGTATGTAATTCAGGTATTTTCTCTTACTGAGCAGTACAGTTGCATTGGAAAGCTCGTAAAAGCCCGAGTGGAACAACAGCACAATGCATCAAAGGGGAGACTGAGATTCTTTTTTTCTGTAATTTTAGTTGAATGAATCACAAAGTGGCAATTATATGGCACATTTTTCTTCTTAAAAATTGGCCTTGTTGTGCCTCTAGACAACAAAACAGCATGAAGGAACCATATAGGCACAGCTTGGTTCCAAATAACCATGTTTACCTAATATACACAAATATGCCAGGCCTCACTATATAAACATTGCTGTTCTGACTTATTTCTGGAAGTTTCTGAAACATGTAACATCGTGAGCAGAAAAGAACATTCACTATTTATTTTCACTGTAGGAAAAGGCAGTAAGTTTCAAGCACAAACGTATTTGCAATGTGATAGGGAAAGATGACAGCAGTATCTGTGGAGCATTTCATACCCACTCACACAGTGAAAATCTTGCAATGGAAAAAATCACTGGAGGTGTGCAGCTTGAATTTATAAATCACACACTTTGATTTATCTGGAATATATTTTCTGTGTTATTTAATTTGAATTGATTCCTACCGCGTTTTTCTTTCTGTCCTTTTATAAGATATTCAAGAGATACTCCGGGCGACATGAAACACTGTTAAGGGAACTACCACTCATCTCTTTTCTTATCTCTTGGGCTGCTTTTTTCAGCATTCAAAACTGGCGCCTGAGTTGTAAAGCTCCCTTGCAAGATTCCTATCAGATGAGGGCTAGTGACAGGCAGGTTTTCCTCCGGGAACCTAACGGAGTCTTTGAATTCATCAGAAATTGCAAATGATGCAAGATGACTCAAAAATATATTCCCAACAAGCACTCAAGAAATTCCCAGACCAGAAGCGTGCCTGAATTTAATAAATGGCATATTCAAAATGTAACAAAAAGATAATTTCAACCTGATTCCAGGGGAATCTTCAGCAGATGAGTCCCAGCCTGTGGCATTTGTATCTGGCACTGCTGTTTCCATGCAATTGCGTTGGGGGTGCAGGGCTGAGATTGTGAGGTCTCCTACCTTCCTGCCAAACCTGGAAATGCTGCTGTCTGAGGCTATGAGAAGCACCCCCTTACCGAGAGTCAAGTTTTAACTCAAATTCTCCTGTTAGTGGCTTGCACGAGGATTCTTACAAAGCACATTTGTGGCAGTCATTCCTCGCTCACAATCACCACTCCAAGAGGTTTTTCCCACTTTTTCCTTCATTCTAGAGAGAAAGAATAAAGTATATCATGAAAAGTTCAAAATGGAACGCTGTTCATATTTGAATTTGCTCTCTTTTCAAAGTGCTTCACACCATAACTCACTTCAATTCCCACATTTATTCCTATACCTGTAAAACATCCCCTCCCCTTTTTGCACTTAATTGCTTTTTCAAGAATTTGAAACAGCATCGTTTGGCTTTTTGGTTTGTTTTTATATGGTGGTTTGGGGTTGGTTTGTTTGCAGGGACAGAAGAGGATCCGCTTAATTACTTTCTTATTCCTCTCTATTTGTACATGCTAGTAAACTTACATCTTCCTCCAGCCTGGAAAAATTAGATTCCAGCTAAGTGACAGCCTCTTCTTTCCTCTGGCTACTTTCCAATAAAAGCCAGAAAATACTGAGTAGAACCAAATTATATAACCAAAAATAAAACTTCAAGTTATAAAAAATCACTTTTTGAAAATGCCTTTAAAACATCAAGAGAAGTGAGTTTTTGTAAGCATATTTTACAGCCTTTCTATGGAAAATATTTTAATGTGTTTCATTCGGTTTTTGTTAAAGATGATTCCTGCCAGAAGTTTTGAGGAAAAAAATACAGTTTTAAGAAGTCCAGAATATAATCAGGCTTAAATTGTCTACCGATAGATTAGCTGCAGAAATCAATAGGCTTATTTAATATAGAGCAGGAAAAAACAATGGAAGATTTTTAAAAGAGCTTTTCCATGATGAAGTAGTAAAGGATCTCATTGGCTATCCATTCAGTTAGAAGAAACAATGAATGAAGAGAGATTGTTCAAGTCACTTAATTACAAAATTCTGTTTTCTTCAAAAAAAAATAAAATCATTCCCTAGCATGGGTCCCTCCCTGTCAATCAATATCCCTTTGTGGGCTCCTTTCTTCAGTGCTGAGGGAGGGATTTTGTGCTCCTCTGAAACCAGTTCTATCAGGGATCTAGTCCCGTAATAGGGAAATTCAAGCTGAAGAATTAACTTTTTGTTGTTGCTGTTTGTGTTAATTGATTAATAAGAATAATCTGCTCCATCTGGGATAGCTCTGGGTCCTTCCCATTTCTCAAGCCTATCCTTCTATTTCTTTTATAGAAACCATAAATGTTTGATCACATGGGTCCAACTGCTTCAAAGTCACTACTTCAAAACCGTCATTTTTCCAATGACTTCATTTAACTTCTACTTTTTTTTTTTTCCCAGAGTTTTGATGCTTATTCAAATTAAAAGCAAACAAACAAACAAATACATCTCCTTATTCCTTTTCTTTGTCCAAATACCTTGCAAGACAAAAACAAATAACCACTTTGATCTGGAGAGAGTGTGGATTTTCCTTCTTCTTTAAAACAAGCAGAGGATATTTGTGCAAGTGAGGGGTCAGGGTCAGGACAGGCAGAGCTTGTAACTGAAGTTGTCTGTCTTCGGGCCATGCAACTGGGCTGCAAGTTTCCCTAATGCCTTGGCACTGATCCATACCCTGACCTGGAGACACTGAGCTCAGGCAAAGAAGCCAATTAGGTTATAACCTGAAGTTGGTTCAAGCAGAGATCCTGTAGGTGAACTCTGCCTGCATTATCCACTAAGCTGCCCTGAACCGGCATGTGGTTTAAGCAGAAATGGGTTGTTTTTGTCAAAAATCATAATTTCCCTGGGAATCAGAATGGTATATAATAACGGGGGAAAAAAAAAAAAATTACAATTGCACAACTCATTTTCCTTACAGTGGAAAAGCCATTTTATTGAAATTCATTCTCTGTTGTTCTCCTTTATGTAGATTCTGTAAAAGTGTGCTTCTTAATACTTCATTCCATTAGCACATCTCCTGTTTTATTTCAAAGTGTACATTTAAATGAGAACAATACTCAGAAAAGAAAAAAACATTCTGGTGCATTTGCATTTGCTGAAAGGGACAAACCATGAATGAATGCTACAACAGCTTTTGTAATTTCCTCTGTATTCCCCTATTTTCTTAGCACATTTGGCAGGGGGAAAAAAAAAATTGAGAACTAAGATATGAGCACTGAACCTCGGCTTCAACACACTGGCACAACTCCATACAGTCAGTGGAGATACTTTGATTCATATCAATTGAAGGTCTGTCCTAAAAGTTTGCGGAAGTAATGGGAATGGGAGAATTTCAGCAGTGCTCCACTGACAAAGGAAAGATGTGCTGTGGGGAGCCGCACAAGCAGGGAGTGCACAGCCATGACTGCTTACACGTTAATTAAAGCAGTTTTTTATTTTGGTACCGGAAAGCTGGTTAAAACCATCTGTTTCAGAATATTCTACGAGCTAAGAAGAAAATGTGATCAAGATTAGATCTAGGTGATAAATAGTTGGGTTGTTTTTTTATTCTGTGGCTTAACCTAAAGATCTAAATAGTATTTGCGTCAGAGTACTTAAGTACAGATGTAAAGGTTTATTGCAGTGTGACAAACAAAATGATCTTAGGTTAATCTGCAATGTTTTGTTTCAAACAAAACACAGATTTAATTTATTTTGCATTTTATTTCTGCATATTTTAACCCTTACAATATGGAAGCGTGTAATATATTCCGAAACAAATGCTGAAGGAAAATTTCCCAGTTTTTTACTAAAACTAATTGTTGAATATGACCCAGTCTGAGGCCTCTTACACATCAGGCAATCAACAGGCTGATGCCTCGGTGGAGCGTTCCAGCAAATTACCTGGCACAGCCATTGTGGGGTAGCTGTGCTGGAGCACATCCCTGGAGCTGAATTAGAGGTTGTAAATTGCCTCCACAAATCCCTTCCCTCATAGTCACTTATTGTCCCACATAAGTAGCTATCATTTTAATTGACAGAGTGTTGTATGAGGGATGCAAAATCATGAAAAATATGAAGTGCATCATAGAGAGACAAAACACAGATCCATTGAAATTATACCTTGTCAGGAGGGAAAATATTCTGGTTGGCTGAACATGAATCAAAGAATTTGGAAGAGCAGAATGCTGGAATTACCTGGACTCAGAAAGTAAATATAGAAAAGGATTTGGCTTGCTTATTGAGATTCCTGTTTTTCTCTTCTTATTTTTCTTTTGTGTTGGCCACAAACAAAGGTTTAAAAGGGAAAACTGGGGAAGATTTAAAATACAGGTAATAGCAACTTGTATCTGTAGGATAGGTAGTATAGCTACTGATAACAGCACAGAAGCATTTCCCTTAGAACAGGTCTGAGCCTAGCCAGAGTCCAAAGCAGCAGCAATGGGTTGGCTGCTCAAGGGCCCACATGCAGTGAGTATGTGGCCCGTGTCCCTCTTTCCTAACAGTGTCTAAGTGATTCACGGCTCTTCGTTGGCCCCAGAAACAAAGATGAATTTTGCTGTCGGAACACATCTGTCATGTTGGGATGTTGACATCATGTGTGATGTTACTTAGCAGTTCTGGTATTGCACACTTGAAAGAATTTCAGTAGTACCTCTTCTCTAGAACAGATACGTTGCTATGAAGGAAATACATGCATACATGCATAATCACAATTCTGTCATCTTATGATGCAAAGCCACACAGGAATATTCAATTCCTGTCTCTTTCTTGCCTTTGTTTTCTGCTCCACGTTTTGTATTGCCCTATGAAATGCATGCAACAGTAAAATGAAGATCAAGGTTTATTTTCTCCTTTAAAAAAGCAAAAACAAAACTGAAATATACCATGGCCAAGAAACTGAAAAATGTGATAAATAAAAAATGATTACCCCTACTGAGTTCTGTTTCACTTTGCATTGTGTTCACCTTTGCTGGAAAGGCAGAAATATCTTACAACACAGATATCAGTGGAAGTCAACAAAGCTATTTCTGTCTTAAGGAGTGAGGGTAGAAGAATCTATACCTTAGTTTTTCTACTGAAAAGAGAGATTAAAAATAGGTTTACATCCAGTATTGATTGATTTATTTATTTAATCCATCCACTGATAGCACGAAAGCTTCTGCTTTAGCACTTTACTGTTGATGCTTGACTGAACTATAGAGCTTACTTTTTTAATGCAACCCTGAAATCAGCTTCAACATTGAAGCAAAGGCCATGACACTAGAGATTTTCAAGCAGATGGAGTAAAAATATTGGTTTTATGTGTGTCGGTGCAGTAGGTGTTGAAAATATATTTTAAAAAAAAGAGGACCATTGATCAAAATAATAGATGGAAACATTTTTTAATCTGCACAAGTCTATACATGTTTGTATCTCCAATTGTGAACACACATACAAAGACCTGCAGAAGTGTATCTCTTTTTCCTGAAGAATTTGACATTATATACATCTCTCAGCTTTTAGCTTGATTCCTTGGACTGTTCAGCCAGAATACCGTTTTCCCTTCCCTTGTGGCAAGCTACAAACGTTAAGCCTTTTCTAACAATTCTCTGTTGCTGCTTTCTTTCTTTTACTTGATGCACAAGTTTTCAAATAGATTTTTATTTCCAAAAATCAACCATGCTTAAAGTACAGCCAACTCAGCAAGTGTTTGCTTGAAGGGGAGAGACAGGTTTCTCCTGCTACCCCAACAGCACACGCGAGTGCATTGACCAACAGAAAAGTCAATCCTAGGGTGAGGACCAAGAAAACTCTAACTCCCCTTTTCTCTCCCCAGAGTTCAAACCTGAAGGCTGTTGACATCTCCTATGATTTAATCATTAGGCTGAGGTGCTTTGCTGAGGAATGGCCTCAACGGAAGGTCAGACTTCAGGGTTCAAGGATAACGCTTGCACTAACAGAATGGTGTATAAGAGATTTATTTTCTCAAGGCAGATATTTATAAATATACTCTGCAAGTGCAGACTGTTAACAATATATTTTCTACACTTGCATTCAAAGCACATTTAAGGAAAACATGTATTACAATATAAAGCACATGGGAAAGAAATGATCTGGGAGTTCAAAACAAAGAAGTCAGCAAAGTAGTTCTGGAGAAACTCTGCAACCAACTGAACCAACTGGCTGGCTTGGTTTGCTTATTATGCTAAGTATGTTAATGTACCTCCAGACTGACAAATGCTCTGGAAGGCAAGGATTTTTCTGATTCTAAGTCCCCTAATACATCTAATTTTGCATGGAATATTCTGAGAAGTAAGAGTTAACTTTAATGAAAGGCCTATTTGTGCTTTAAAATGTCGTATATAGCTTGATTAATGGAAATAGATTAGAAATAAATATTTTTAATATGGAGAATATACTTACCATTACACTATCAGAGCACAACTGACATAGGATGTAGTCTAAACAAAAGTCAGCAGCTACTAATGAGGCTTGTTAGTGATGCTAATCTATGTAAATGTTATTAATTGAGAACATCTATCTTTTATCTCCAACATTTGGTAATCAGGCAATTAAAAAACAATGACATTCCCGGCGGTTGTTCTCCCAGTAAAAAAAAAAAAAAAGTGATCAAAGAGTCCTGAATAAGGAAAGGGAAAGTCCCTTATCAAGAGCTGGGCCTTGCCTTGGGCTACCAGGCCTCATTAAAGGCAGAAAAGCTCTGTTGATCACCAATTAACCTGATTTGTAGGAACTCTGATAAAGACCTCAAACAACATGAGTTTTCTTAACTATAATAAATGACACAGTTTATTGACAAAAATAAAAACGTTTGGTTTGAAAAAGAACATAAAGGAGCTATTCAAATTGGATGGCCCTACCACACACCAGTCCTGAAAGACGTGGGATAGGTTTAACTCCACCACATTGGTGGCATATTATCAATGCCAGATACAGTCAAACCTATTAACAGCCATATACACAACAACCAAATATATACATATTTGGTAGCTGTCACATAAAATTCTGTCATCTCTAGTCATAACAGACAGCAGATTGCATTAATTATGTATGTACTATGCTCATGAATGGAAATTCAGCGCTCTAGGGTGAACTCTATCTCAAAACACAAAAGTAAAAAAAAAAAAAAAAAAGATATTTTCTTGAGGCTTAATTGGTGGACATTTTGTGATTATACTTTTTTTTTTTAATCTTAGCAGTTGCTTTAAATTATCCCTAATGTAAATTTCCATAAGTCTTTTTAACCCATTCTTTCCTTTCTGAAGAATTTAATTCTTCTTCTCGTGTATTGTTCATAGTGTCATGATTAGTAGGTAGAGCACTGCAGCGCGACTGTCAACTATAATTGTAATTATTGCCAGCAGTTCATTAATTCACATGGTGTTGGCCTGTCTCTGTTTCTCTCTCTAGAGAAAGAGGGAATAATAACTAAATGCAAAACTTGGGCCTAGAGTTGGGTGAAAAGGTATTGCAAATATGGTACCAAATTCAAACCTTATCTGTGTTTAAAGGTTAAATAGCTTTGTTCTATGACTACAGCTATTCCACCAAATCTATATGCATTACGAATGTACCTGCTAGAGATATAATTGTGTGCTGGGATCTTGCCAACATCAGCATGCCCTCTAAAATTATAACCTGGGCTTACATTTCTTTATGGGCAAAATCTTTAAGTGTGCTTTAGGTCTTCAGTGATAAAACACATTTGAGACTGTGTGACTAGACCTGTCTTATTAGGTCTACCGAGTAGCTGATGTCCATGATTTTATGGGCCAGATCTGACTTTGATAAGAATCAGATTGGGTCATAAAGTGAAAAAATACCACTGTCACTTTTTCTGACATATCCATTTGACACATGCAGGACGGTATCTCAGATTTATATATCACAAAATCAGCTCACTTTTCTTCTGTGTGATGGAGGCCTCTGTCATTTCCACAAAAATATTTTCTGTTATAAAATATTTTTTTCTCCTCATATCTTTATCCTCTATTCATTCTTATCATATACAGAACTAAAGTGATGAAAAAAAATCAAGTGGAGAGGTCCAACACCATCAAATGAGCATTTTTTTAAAACTTTAATATACAAATTGATTATATGTCACATACTTAGCAGAGAACTCTGGGTATCAAGAGACACGTCTGAGAAGAAATAAAGAGTCAAAGCAATGAAGGTAGTATGAAGTGTCAATACCTACTTTGAAGCTCAGCTCCCTTTTTATTAAGATGTTAAAAAGAAAGCTCAGGTGCTTAATGTTGGAGTACGTGAATATTTTGGTCTGTGATGACATTTATATGCTTTGGGTTTTTTTTTTTTTTAACTAATGCATCAGTGCCCTTCTACTGAAAAAATGAAAGCTATTGGTTAGTGATACCCTGAGTGAGCTTTTATCCTAATATTTAGAACTGAGCACATTTTACAGCAAAGATAATTATCTCAATCCAGTGATTTTGGTTGGTCTTTGATTTAACTGTTCAAGCAGATGCCACCATAGAGATTCTATTATGCACAAACAATTGTATTTCATTGGTAAGTGCCCTGCATGCCTACCTCATTATTAGAACCCAATTAATTTTTCTTTGTAATAAAATGGAAAAACTTAGAGCTAACAGGAAGCCTAAGCTAAAGAAATTTGGACCAACCGCAAAGAGTACCTGGAAGAAGCATAAAGAAAGAAGAGCGGTAATTACATGACACAGGCACACACACAGAAAAGAAAGAACATGAATTGAAGTTTCAGAAACAGGCCCTGGGAGCACAGATCACAATCTGGCTAGATTGCAAAACTAGCACTAAGATGTCTTAATTATATGATTGATGTAAGCTTCAAAAGAAAGCTCAGTATTCACTATGGCTACAAGGTTATGAATGTTATCTAACGTATAAAGACAACTGCCACCGAAGGCAAACACTACACGTGAAACTTGAGACCTTTCTCTTTCAGAACCAATCAATAATGTCTTATTTTTAGTCTATATTATGTTTAAGAAAATGTGATGACATCCTTGATTGAAGATCACACAAATAATTATGCCAGTAATGACTCACTTTGTAGGATCTACAAGGATTGGATCTACAAGGACTGTCCTTTGAATTTCTGTGACTCTATAAGCAAGGGGACTTGGTTCAATTACCTGATAGAAGTATGTAGACTATTTGTTTGAAACAAACCAAAAAAAGAAAAGCACTGCTTGGGGACATGATTAGCACATTCTAACATAGTTCTGATTATTTTATTCCCGTGATTCAGCTCATCAACAAATTATCTGCTTTCAAGACAGCAGGGTTAGCTGACATCACAAGTTTCATTTCGCTTGAAATTCCAGTATTTCAAAGCTTGATTTTCTCCAAATTGGACAAAATAATCCTTCAAATTTCATTATTTCAGGAAATTTAATTCAAGCTTGTCAGTAGTGTCTTATTTTCAGTTTTATCATTACAATTGTTATCATCAGTAGAAAATAAAGAAAGCATTTCTTCAGTAGAAACATTTTTGTAATTTGGGGTTAAAAACTGAACAATGAAATCAATGCAAACCTTTTTTTTCAGTCAAGCAAATTATATCCCAGAAGGAAAATAGTTTTGTTTCAGAATCATAAACTAAAGGTGGTATCTGAGCTTCCAAAAAAAAAAAAAAAAAAATTTCCAGAAGATGACAAAATTTTTAGCATTTCTCTGTCTGTCAGTGTCATCAGTAAACTACTTTTCCAACTTTTGCTTAGTGTTGAGCAATTTGCTCAAGTGTTATATTCACATATAAAATGCACTCACCTGCACACACTCAAGTCTATTCTAAGGGACTACTATTTCCTTGCAAGTATCCAACATTTCAGACCAATTGGCTGGACATGATACAGATCTTGATCTACAGTGGATGGAATGAAATAAGCTAAATAGTCTCTAAAAGCCATAAGCATATTATGGCACAGCACATTTATACAGCGTAACGCTTTCTTCTGAGATGGGTTTGGGTAGTCCAAACTATCTGATCTTTGCCAGCGTTGTAGGAGAAACAATCTTCTCCCTCACCTGATCTTTTTATTACTGAAGGGTAACACTTTCTGGGAGATACCCAAATATAACCTTAGCACAGTTGGCCCAATTCTGCTTGAAAGTCATTTTATGAATCCTGATTGACCAGGTCTGATGGTAATAGAGTGAGAGTTAACGCTACAAGCATTACACATAAGAGACAAAAATAAAAGCTATACTGTGCAGACAGGAAGGGTGAAGGGTCCATTGAAAATCAGAGAGATTAGCAGCTCATCACATTATATGTGGGTTATCAGGAGACAGAGGTAATGAAAGTGAGACCTATATCCTTGATCAATAAGAGTTTGACTGCATTTTGAGTTCATTTTCCCCTGCCAAGAGTAAGACAGCAAGCTTACTATTGATCACAGTGTTAATCCATAACTAGTCTGGGCCCTAGCCTAGTGGAACAAGGAGGAAAAATAAGATAATAAGCAGGAACTCTTGATCTTTTATTATTGTGTGCTAGATAAAGAGAGTGCAAGGTTCAAGGTGAAATACTTTATGATTAACCCCTTCCTTGCTGCCTAGCTCCAAGTGCATAAATCAAAGTAAATTACACAGGCCCCATTATATATGTATATATACACACACACACTCATATATATATATATATATATACACACATACATACACACACACATACATATATATACACACACAACTTGAATTCTGTTTCCAAACATTGTGCTAGGATACTTGCATGGGTACACAGGCAACGTCTGCATATCTCTTCAAAACCCAGAGGACAAAGACACACACATGGCAATTGAGTGTGATATCAGGGCCACATCCTCAGCTGGCAGAGGCCTGGGACTTCTCCTCAAAATGAGCACAGAGGTTACTGTAACTGAGACAGGATTTGACCCTCACCTTCAGCAACGAACTTTAGAAGCTGAACTCACTGATAGTAGATGAGAAATAGTTTTCATTGCTTCTGTACCTACTTTAGCATCTAGCCTTTGTTACAAGCATACCTTAGCATTCTCTAACCATAGGCTTTTTTTTCCTCTGATGTCTTTAACTGACAGCATGTGCAATCAAGACAACTTTATCTTTCCTGTGGCAACAGCTGACTGATGTCAGAGACAGCCACTGTTTTAAAGTGAGCAGCTGACTGGAACTAGAGATGGCCAGTTGCCTTTTAATAGAACCTGGGAAAAGAAGGAAAGCTAACATTGTTCTTGCAAACTTGTTATGAAACGTGCATGTTTTATAAATCATTGCTTCAGTGAAATTTTAAACCAACAGTGTTTCCTTCAAGACTAAAATGAAGTTTGTCTCCTGCCTTCGGTTTCTAAAAGCACTAGAAATGAGAGCTTATGTTCCACTTGGAGCTGAGAAGCACATCAAGAGCCTAGTAACCTCTCTCACTGCAATGGTATAATTGAAATATTTGTATCTGCATATTCATTCAGCCTTACTGCCTTTTTGTGTGAACCTGTCACATTTCAGCAAATATGGCTCAGTAGTGGCATTTCTAATCTGAGTTAAATTGACCCGTATCCCAGCACAGCAGTGGCATTGCCTGTACTGCTGCAGAAGCCTTTGGGGTGAAGCTGAGAGCCAAAAGTCTTGAAAATGCAGCGTAGAAGAAATTATTTCATTTTCTCTGAAAATAATTAACAAAGATCCCCTCTTTTCCTTGAATTTTTCAAGTTACAGTCTCAAGATTGGCCAAACTGCATCAATGTACATCATCCTTAGTGAACTGAGAACAGCAGCACACGTGGCACTGAAGGACAAGTCTTGCACATCTCAGTGTGAATCTCACAATAGTGTCATTATTTGATACTTTGACTTTGCCAAATCATAATTGCATTCTGCCTGCTAATGCCGCTCTGCTGTTCCAGGTCAGCAGTGCACTTCTCAGCTCTCTCAGGCCACAGCTAACTCAGGTAGCCTGTAGGACTAATTTACAGCCTCTACAGAGCTACCTTACAGTAGTAAGGTAGTTGTTAAATTATCCCTATGCATCATTTACATGTTGCATGAGTTGGTCAGGATAATTAATGCTTGTAAAGCACTCTGAGGTTTTTGGATGAAATGTACAGTAGAATTACAACAAATTATTCTCATGATATTGATGATAAAAGAAGAAAAAATTGACAACAGCTTGACATGCTATTAAAAACACAAACCTGTGGCTGGGATGCTCTTCTCCAGCTGTGAGTGCCCTGTTTTCTCAGATACTCAGAGAGAAGATTAATCTTCAAGTGGTAGATAGCCAGTGCATTGCTAGTGTTCAGCATGTTTTACACAAGACTGTAACGCAACTACCCACTGCAAAATAAATCAATTTATGAACAAAACAAGGGGAGGAAAAATCCCACTGCTCTTTAGTTTAATAACAAAAAAATAAAATCTGGGGAAAGTGAAAGTCCTGAAAAATAGCAGGTATGGTTTTTCAATATCAAATTGCTAAAATATCGGTGGAGGCAGCACCCGCAGGTTAAGCTGAATGTTTCTTCCTATGCAATATAGAGAAGCAGAGACTCCTGCAGATCAGAAGCAAGCATCTCTTTGCAGTTTTAATGGCTGTGTTTAAGGAACTGCTCTCCTATATTTTACAGTATTTCAGGAGTTTGATGCACACTATTAGTTTTATATTCTAAGAAGAAGCTCATATACTTCATGCCTTTAATTCAAGGTGTTGGCTTTCCCCGATAAGGAGGTTTTCCCAAACTCTCTCATCTCATTTTTGTCGTGCACTTGAAAGCACTCATTAAGTTTGCAGTGAAAGGAGGTGGTTAGAGCATAGGAAATTGTCAAGTGGACTCTTGCACAGGAGCTGCTTTATAAGGTCATGATCTAAACTGGTCACTCGATTGCAGGTATTTATACATGCATGTGAACAAGGGATAAACTTACGCACTTTGAGCAATGTGCCCTAAATCTTTATGGATTGTATTTTCTGACTACAGCCTCCATTTATGCACATGCTGATATTTAGTGCAATATCTGCTCAAATAAAGGTTATTTTCTTCTTCTATCCAAGGCAGCAACCTTAAAAATTAAATATAAAATATCTTTCATGATAATATAAGTGCAGAGATTCCAAGATACAGATGAAGCCCTCTATATTCATCTGTTATAACGTGTGCCAAACCAATAATGAAATGCAATGGAACATTCATAGTCAGATCAGAGCTTTGTGGTTTTACTCTCTTAGAAGTCCTGGATTTCTCAGCCTTCTGCCTGATGTGCCCCTGAAGAGGGCTACATTGCCTTACAAAGTATTTGCAAGTAAGTTCTGCTTCTTTTGAAAGTCTAATATGGAATATCTTACCCTCAGATTGTGGGGTGAATGCATCTCTACTTCATGGATGAGGGAAAGTAGTCACAGCCTGGAATTAGAAGACTTCTTTTTCCTTTTGGTTAGGGAGGTTTCACCATGTTTCCAAAAAGGAGAATTCAGAATTGGCCACTGGGAACAGAGCAAGCCAAGTTTCCAACACAGTGTGCCGAGTTACATGTTTCACTGAACCTGGAAGAACATATAGGAAAGGAAGGTATTAGAAAAACAGCTTAAGAGAAGACACCTGTATGGACAGTAGCAATAAAGAAAATTTATTTGGACTGGAGAAATGTTCTAAAACTGGATTATCATCAGCTGGCTGTGGGAAATAGCTGAGGTGAACCTTGGGAACTGCCCTAACCTTTGATTGATGCTGCCCTGGCTGCATCTCACCTCACTGTTCCTCTTCCTATTTCAGCTGTCCAAGTAAGTGCAAATGTGTGCTCTTTTGCTCTGTGGGAGAATCTGCTCCAGAAATATTCCCTTGGAAGGTATTCTTACTATCAAAAGAGCAGATCCATATGACACGAAAAGAGCCAGACACTTTGAGTGAAATGAGAGCTAAAGAAAATGCTTTTTCATCCAGAAAGTAGACTGGTTTCTTTCTTTCATTTGACAAATTATAATGTTGTAAGTAGTAGATTGAATAGATGTTTATTAATTATTCCCCTTCAAAACGTCCACAGTTGACATAAATAGGAACTGATGGATTTCTCTAGGGAACATTTATTTTAAATAATAATTTATTTTTGTTGGTTTTAATAGGGTATATAATGATGTATAAGAAGTAATGCTGTTTGATAAACGTCAACACGTTCAAGCTTTTTGCAGTATTCTAACAGGCAATACAGTTTTCCAAAAAACATTTTCTGCAACAGCACACGACAGACCATTTTTGTCTGATGTTCTATTTTACACAGCTCACTTACCACTCTGGGAACATTCCAATGGCAAAGGCATGGAGAGATGAGCCGTGGCCCTGCTCTGCAGCTGGATCTGCTGGGGATCTTCTCCATGGTGGAAGAACTTGGTTGTATTTTTCTTGTTTGATGTTCCTTGGAACTCTATGCCCAGGATCTGGTCCCCTGCCTGCTTTGCAGAGATTATTTGCCTGGATGTACTGCACAGAATTAATCTTTATGCCAGAGGTACACAATGTTAAAATGATAGTGGGATATTTCAGTGTAACATACAATGCAATCACACCCAGGAATACTGGCATGAGCTGTTACAAATGGAATTTCAACTCCAGATTGTCGCAACTAACAATAATTCATGTAATCGTTTTATACTAATTATAGGTCATCTACTAATATCTTTAATTAATTAATACTGTAATATGATTGTATAATTTATAGTTACTGTTCGAAAAGGTTAAGTTGTCAAGAAAGACACAAGGTAAACAGAAATGTTATTAAGACCCAACATAAACGTTCAATTCAAAACTTGAACTAAACGTAAAGAGCCAGCACAAAGAAATGCCTAAACAAATTCATACACAAACAGTCCTGTAACTATCACAAGCACACAAAACAGTTGGATTTCTTGTAGATTTTTCTCTCTTCACAAGTGAAATAGTGGCAATTTTTTATCTTTTTTTTTTCAGTGGAAATCGGTCCCTTTGGAAACATTTTAGCCAAATTTTTACTGAGCTTAAATTGTTAACATATAATGCTTTGCAGGAAAACTTGGTCTGATTGAGGATAAATGTAAATGAAAGCTCAGGTAGTTCTGTTATCGTGTCAGTAATTACTTAAACACGGTTTCAAATCAAAGCCCTTGAACACTAAGCCACTTTTTCTTCTAATCATCCATTTCCAAAGATCGCACAATTTTTCAACCTAAAAAACTCTATCATTGTCTTGGCTTAATCTCCCCCCACACACAGGGCTTAGGAAAAAAGAATTACCTTCAGTGGGATTCACAGCCTCCTCACACCATGCTTGGGGTGGACTTTAAGCCCCAAGACCTTCAGAATCCAGCACAGAGCAGCCATCAGGTTTCTCACATCTCCACTTGGAAGCTCTATTACGTCTAAGTAACTTAGTGCAGCAAAATATTCCTTCTGAAATCACTGGAATTGCACCTATTTGAGAGCTGACAGCTGTTGGAATTCTGGAGGGGGGATTTTTTTGGGACGTTTTCTCTTCCTACATGTTTGTGCAGATCTAAGGGTACTTTGAGCAGGATAGTCATCTAAATCATGATAAATGAGAAAACCTGACTAAAAACATACAATTGAGAGCCACAAAGTTAAACAAGAGGACTGCGATGAGAATCTGTCCCTACTGTTTCTTACTGACATATGCTATCATACTATTGAATTATTTCAGCAACCTGATGTGAGAATGGGGTGTGGGGTAGAAATTTGCAGATGGTAACAAGGGCAAAAAATGCAGCATGAATTTTAAATCTGTGCAGTATAACATTTTAGCATCAAAGTGAGCATTTAGTACCAAATACCATTAATTAACGTTTCCATGGGCTTTTTATTAAATGCTTGCTCAGCAAGTCAAGTGTCTTTCAAGCCCGCAACAGCTGTGGATGTATAAATATATATTGACACGGATATATTAATGCATGCAAATAAATGTATTTCTTCCATTTGTTGTGGAAAAGCGTTATTATATTATAAGGTTTTTGACTATTCAGAAACTAATTTGCATCGTCAATCTGCACAGCTGAAAGAGGGTCACGCAAAACTACCTGCCTACCTATTGGGATCACTGCGGCATCTGCTCCCAGCTCATCCTTTCTGTTTCCTACTTGCAAGCAAGGAATGGGCATGGACCTTAGCCCAGGTGTCACTGACAGCATCTCTTTTAGTATTACTCAGGTACTCATTTAACAGTAGCTTCAAATCCAGGTAAGAGTCAGCCAATGCCAAACAAGAAATAAAAAAGGCATAAACTGTTCAAAATAATACATTGCAGTGAGCAGTTCTGCAGCTAAATGCAGTTCTTACAGCTTAGCTGTCGCATAGCTTGCTAACGCCAGACCCAGTTGGCAGTCACCTGATAGCTTCTGTTTTTACCCCGTGATAGTAACTAAATTAATTTGTTTCCTAATAAAATATTTCAGGATGTTGAGAAAATACAGATAAGTAGACAGAATCCTTATTAGGATCATCAGTATTAACATAAAATCCTTTTGTGCTCATTAAAGAAAATACAGTCAATTTAATTAATGCACATTAATCCCTAGTTGACATTAAAATCAGCTAAAAAACAACACTGATATAGATTATTAAAATGAGACCAAAAAAAAAAAAAAGTGTAGAAAGTGGCCTCCGTAGGAAGAAAATCATTACTGGAGTCCTCCATTTCTTTTTTTTTCCTCCAAGGAAATTGTAATCCAGCTGCATCCACTGTTGCTTGCACAATGCCCTAAGCTTGCACTCACGAGTTGTTTACTGAGGGACGTGGTCAGCGGGCATGATAGGGACGGGTTGATGGTTGGACTGGATGAGCTTGGTGGTCTTCTCCAACCTTAATGATTTTGTGTTTTACCTGCGGGACTTAGCAGCAGAAGGAAACGTTTGGTATGAAAGGCTGTCCCAAGCAATGGTGATGTGGGAAAGAGACACTGCATGGTCTCTAAGTGGACAAGTGATCCCACCCCTTCTCAGCTAACGCCTCCATCTCGCATTTTATTTTAGAGATAAGGGGTCACAGTGAAGTCTAGGATATACCCCAAGCGGTTCCAGTTAGCCAAATATTTAGGAGTGGTATTATAAAAATTGCCCAAGTGATTGCTGTGCACAAGGCTTTAAGTTTCCAGGCACCTAAAGTTCATCGATCCCACATGTGGGCTCAGCAGTGCCTTGTGTGCTAACTCTGGGATTAGTGCAAGTGTATCGGCCCCACCTGGATAGGAGTGGTCTGCTGGCACCAGCCGTGGGCTGTGAGTCTGTGTTTGCTCAGGGACTGTGACCCAGCACTGCAGCGAGCTCTGCAGGCGAGCTATGCCAGGATTAGGCTCCCCTGGGGAAATTCCTATCCACCCTCAGGGATCTGCCTGCTCTGGGTGCAGTAGGAGTCAGGGGCCACTCCATGCTCAGTCCCCTTCCCTGCAGAGCTGGAAACACACCAGAACCTGGGGGTGCTCAGGGCTGAGGTTTGCCATAGCAATGACTTTAGTGCCCATCTCCACAGAATATCCCAGATTTACAGGGTTCACCCTGTGGAGTTAAATTTCTTCCTCCAGTGCCTGTCACTAAGACACAGAGCCATACTCATAGCTGCCTTTCATCTCTGGCCCTATTTTTCTGCAGAGTGGAACCATTTCAGGAGGAACTCATGAACGTATGGTTCACTTTTCCCTTCCATATCCCACCAGAGCTGGGGCAGGAGCCCTCACAGACAGGAGAACCATGAGCAGGGATCACCCCTTTGGGGCAGCTCTGACCACATCTTCTAAAAAGGAAAAGGCAGCAGGTTGTCCCCCTTCCTTCACCAGGACTGTTTTCTCTCTTAAAGCCCTGAGAACACCTCCTTAACCAACCCCTTGGACATGGGCAAAGACCTTGCTGGTGAAGGGCTCGGAGCAAAAGCACAGCCCCAGAGATGCCAAAAGGCAAATTCTAGGGCTTGCAGGCTTCAGGGAGGAAATCTGCAGCACCTATATGCTCCAGGTCTATTTTGGCTGGCAGTTGCACAGGCATTTTGAGAATACATATTTTGGACATAGGTGTGTAGCTGCCTTTGTATGCTCAACCCAAGCTGCTTTTGGAAATTGGTTTTAAACTGTTGTGCAAACATTACCTTGATATTACTTTGTTGAATGAGGACAACAATCATTTCTTCCCAGAAGATGTGCTGTTGGCTAGAGATGATCTTCAGCTTGTAGCTTAGATTTCAACTGAAGATGGCAGAAAAGCTTCCTGAAAGAAAAACAAAATAAGTTCTGGTTTAGAATTCTTGTGTATATATAGCAAAAAATCAATTCATTTTATAGAATCTAGGATCGATAATACATATCTGTCCTCCTGGACACAAGTATTTCAAAAATACCATTCAAGTCACGGCAGGCCTTATTTAACTTAATGAGAGCTTTGCCATTGATTGTTTGGTTACATTTCATGTTATATTTCTTCATTGGTACCTGGTGGTTTTATTGTGCAGAGATTTTAACCCCTCTGTGAGGGTTTTTTCTGTTCTCCCCCCAGGATTTCTGTCCTCTACTAAAACCCTCCATGCTCCCATCACTATTGATCACACAGACTTGTCTCTTCACCCTACAGCTTGTTTTATTCACTATTAGAAAAACATAAAACATCAGGAAGCTGCTTTAGAAGAAAGAATAAGGTGTGCGATTATCCCACAAACAGCACGTTGTTTTGAGGATGCCCCTGTTTGCTAACAAATTAGAAAAATATTAAATGGCTTTTTTTTTTTTAAATACCATGACACGTTCCAAACTACGATAAGATTTTGGGCTAATTAAATAAGAAGTAAGGACTGATAACATCCTGTTTTTATGATGGATGTTAGCATGTCGATTCTTTGCTTTTTTTTTTTTTTTTTCCTCTTCATATTTTAAGGTTTCCTTTTAAGTGTGTGAAAAATGAGTAAAAGTGTCAAGCCTTATCACAGCTGACCTTGCTTTTTGGCTAGCCTCTCTCCCTTATCTATCAAACACATTACTCTCCCCATCATAACGTGGTAGTGCAAACATCGCAGCCGGCCAGCAAACATGACCAAAGCTACCTTTAAACTACCTCTAGACTCTTTAAACTCAACTAAAAGGCTGATTAGGTTCCACCTCTTTGGTCATTATCTCATTTCGATAGCCACGCAATGAAAAAGCAATCTAGTAAAAAGCTGTCTCATAGGAAAACTAGTTAAAGTGTGTGCTTGCTTAAGACGGCGTACTTAAAGAAAACAATTTATTCGTTTGTCAAAACCAACTGTGTAAACTAGTTTCGCTGTTTGCCGAGGCTTGGAATGAACAAACGTTGTTGTTTCCTAAGCAAAGTTCCTCGGGAAGGGGGGGGAAAACGAGCCGACCCCATCGTATAGCGGGGGACAGCGGGCAGTGGGCAGTGCAGCCCCCGCTGTGCTGCGGGAGCGACGGGAGAAAGAGCTGAGAAAGGCGACGGGCGCTCCCGGTCGTTCCTCCTTACGGGCGGGGAGCCTTTACCCCGTTATTGCCCGGGAGGAGCGCGAACACCCATTGCTCTTTGATCCTCTGCCCCTTCCCGAAATGAAGGTGTTTTTTTTTTTCCCCTCTTTTTCCTCCCCCCTCTTTCAAAACAAATTTAAAAGGCAGAGATTAGGGAGGGAAGGGCGCGGTGCGAGGCTGCAGCCCGCATGTGTAGGAAAACCACAGACCTTTCTGGGGTGATGTTTGCTCGGGTTCCTTTTGCAAGCGAGGCACAATGGCAACTATTCAGGAATCGGTCAACATGACCTGGCACCAACAAGCCCTAAAAACATATATGCTTCATTCTCGCAGAGCCTAGGAATCGTGTTTTTAAGTGGGATTTACTTTACTTTGTCAACAGAACAGGTGGTGTGGCATTCACCTGCTCTCAAAGGGAAGCCCGGACCACAAAAATCAGCATTAGTGGATCCCAGAACGGCTGACCGCGATCAGTAGAATTCGTCCCGGGCAAAAACAGAGCGGAAAGCAGAAATGCCCCAGGATGCGTCCGGGCAACGCAAGAGTTCCCAAAGAGGAGGAGAACACGCAACGGGATCCCGGCCACGAAGGGGTTACGAACCCGAGGAACGAGGCTATCCACCACCGGCACCCACTAGTTAAAATAAAAATAAATATAACAAAATTACTGATTAACGTGATCTGTCAACACTCCTTTGCCCCACGGGACGGCAGCCGATCTATTAGCTGGCACCTCCTTTGCCATCTCCCTCACCTTGCGAAGTCTTTGCATCCCTCGCCTGGCCCTGAGTCATGGGTAAACACCGCCGGGTGCCGGGCTGTGCCCGGGGTACCAGCTCGGGGCAGGCACCTCCCGGCGCCGGGCGCAGCCCCTGCCCCACGGACAACCCACAGCCCGGCCTCGTATCCTGCGAGGGCTCCGGGCGTCCTGAGGGAGCAGAGAGCAAAGCTGCGAGCCCTCCGCCTCTGCGCGGTGGGCAGCCAAGGGCAGAGGAAAGCCTTCCTCGAGGCACGGAGAGCGGGGATGGAGGGCTCTCTGCAGGGAGCATCCTGCCGGAGAGAGGGGGGAAAAAAGAAAAAACAATAATAACCTTAAAAAAAAAAAATCCCGTAAGCATTTGGAAAAGTTTGTTTAAAATAAATAATTAGCTAAATAAATAGCTAAACAAATTAACATAACACCTCAGTTACGGTTCTTCCAACAGCAGACCCGCACCCTGTCCGAGGGAGAACAGCTTACAGGGAGCAGCCTCCTCACCTGGCACAGCTTACCTGCAGCCCAGAGAGCGCTGCTGAGAGTTGTTTTACCTGTTTAATCTGTTGTAGGGTGTTTTACCTATGGTCGTTATTTTGGGACGGGGTTGTTCTGCTTTTAGACCCTCTCCGGGGGCAAACGGTAGCTGGTGACCATGAGAGTTTCTGAACTGCTTCACCTGAAGCGAGGGAGGAGAAAACTGGATCTGACTCTCCTCATCTTATATATGCTCGAATGTAATTGACTGCCGCTGTGAAGCATTTGACGTGGCTGATGGAGCTGTTCTCAGGTGCTCCGATAGTCCCAGGAAATGCTCATTTGCAGGAAGAACTTGTTAAAATTGAAGGGTTCGCATTCGGTGGAGAGGCTAAAGGCGTTTGTGTTCGAATTGTGGTTGCAAAGCACTCCTCCGCCCCTCTCCCTGATTCAGATTTTTAGTTCAGAAAACCTGGTGCTTGTGCGGTACTGGTTCATAGAAATCCTTCACCGTATTTCCCGAAAACCCCGTCTGTGCTGTAGGACCTGCTGTGTTAAATTATGATCCAAAGGCTGTGGGGTGGGAACAATCAATCAGAATACCTGGGGTAGTGTGTAATGTGTGTGCTCTTGCCAGCGGGAGCAAGCGGCCCCTGAACACAGTCCCCCAGCAGGTTAAATAAATATGATACTATAGACAAACCGAGAGGATCACATGGCCGCATCAATCAGCTGTTGATAAAATACAATCTTCCTTTAATACACGCTGGGAAAGTTATTTAACACTTACAGAACCTGACTCCGGCGCTGTTTCTTTTAGTTAAAAAGGGGGGAAAATATTCTTTGAAAGTGCAACTCTTTTAAAAAGGCAAAGAGAGGTGACGCTCGCATTTTCCTGGGGGATATAACAGAATGCTTTTAATGAAGCCACAGACACTGTACGGAGTACGCGAGCCACGGTGCTGGGAAAAAAACACAGGAGCTGTTATAGAACAAGGCGGTGTGGAAGCGGCCGGACCGACGCCGGGATGCGCGTTCGGGTTTATTCCCTATGCATTGGCGGTCCCACAGCAGGGGTGGCTGCGGGGCTCCTGGGGCGGGTTCCCCTCGGGGTGCAGTTGGGGACGAGCACCCCAAGGAAGGAGGCAGCGAGTGGGGGCTCTCCTCATCTCATCCCCCCCGTTCAACGTTTTCACAGCCGCCGGACAGCTGGACGGGCTGAACGCGCAGCTCAGACGCGAATGTTTTTCTATACGGTTTGATAGAGAATAAGAGATTAGAATTTCCCAGGAAGAAAAGAAAAAAAAGACTGGTTATCATACTGGGTAATTTTGGAAGCGGAATATCAGCACGAGCTGATGGCGGTGGGGTAATCGGAGTGCGATGGGTTTTCCTTCTCTCACGTAAAGGAGAGCGGAAGAAGTTTGCTGCTGAGAAATAAAAGGCTGCCACACAAGCGCTTTGGAATTTCCCCCTATTCGTTACCTTCCCGCTTTCCACTCAGCTAAATGCACCTTGTTTAATTATCAGCACGGTGCCTTGTGCCACCTCTCCAGGCCCGACCCTGCCCTCTCAGAGCCCCCAGCGGGTTTGCACGGCTCAAAACTCGGGGTTCACCGTCCCTGAGCTCCGAACCGCGTTGTCCAGAGCCGGGACGACCCCGACCCTGGGGGGGGTGAGGCATAAATCAGTGCGCAGCCAACACCTCCAAGGGGAAAGGCAGGAGGAAATTCTGACGTGCTCCCCCCTAACGAATGAAGATTGATGCCCACTCTGGAAAGGAAGCTGTCGTGAGCGCTGTTTATACAAGAGAAATCCTAGAAATAGAGAAAAAAGGGGGGAAAAGAAAAAAAAAAAAAAGAGCCCACGGACTGACAGTCTGGGGCTGATGTCATCCCAAGTGTTGAAATAATTGGCTGATGAGCCAAAAAACGCCTTCGAAAGACGCTCTTTCCAAGGCGCTGCTGGCAGCGCTTTGCAGCTGGGGAATATCCGCGCTCCGCCGCGGATCTGCGCGGAAGGAAAGCGCAGCGCGGAGCGGGGGCTGCCCACGCGTGGGGACGGGGCGGGGGGGGGCGGGGGCTCCCCGCAGCTCAGCCCTGGAGGAGATCCTGGAGCCTCCGCTCCTCTGATCTGTTTGGAAAGTTGCGTTAAAGAGCTCTTTA
>JAOWBP010004028.1:13247958-13260318 GCA_028571105.1 Tragopan temminckii | reverse complement strand
CTTCTCCTTCTCCTTCTCCTTCTCCTTCTCCTTCTCCTTCTCCTTCTCCTTCCCTTTCCCCTTCCTGTTCCTGTTTCCCCTCTTCCTCTCATTCTTATTCATACTAATAGTATGAATACTAATACAAATATTCTTAAAGAATGACTGCTATATGATAAATGCTACGTATACAATTGTATACTATAAATCACACAAAGGGAGACAGCAACACCTGTGATAAACGTGTGCCCTTCTTTATGTCCATATTCATATGTATTGAGAATAACGCAGAGCCATAAGTATGCAGTTACATACAGTATATGTATCTCTACTAACATACATGTGCATGTAAATAACACATAAAATCACACTGTGTGTGTGTGTGTGTGCACATAGAGCAGCTGCATGTATATAGATAGATAAAGACAGGCTTTATGTGCCTCACTATGTGTATGTGTGCAGCCTGCCCGGTGTGTTGCCTCCTCTGCTTACAGGAATGCGTGTAAGATGGGGAAAGTAAAGCGTAACAGAAGGTAAGTGAGGTCAATGAGCCCTTACACATTATTTTATATATATATATATATATATATTTTTTTTTTTTTAAGATGAAGCAGGCCAATAACAAACAGGAGGTGGCTCAGAAATACACCCAGCACCACACAGAAACTGAGGCACTGCCCCGCGTGTCCTGGCAAAGGATCAGGCTGTGGGACGATGCCTCTCAGCGAGTATTTATGGTCACTGTGTCTTTGCATAACATTTACTTTTCTTTCTTTAATGGTTTCCCCCACTCCTTTCCCTGTTCCTTGCTGCAAACAGCTTCAGTTCAGCCCCAGCCCCTGCGATGATATCAAGAAAGGTTTTTCTTTTTTTTATGGTCAAGCCAAAGCGAGGTCATTCTAATAATACCCAAGGTCACTGGTGGGAGCCACCGAGTCTCCCAGTCATTTTTCATTTGCTTGCAACAGTTAATGACAGTCACAGGGATGGAGCTGAGAGCTGATGGCCATGTGATGTCACCAGCACATGCTAGGGGATTATAAGGGCAGGTACAGGGCAGGGCTGTGGATTAAAAATGGTGAAGGGGAAAAAAAAACCAACACTGTTAACTGCTGAACTCCAGCAGCTTGATGAGAAAAATATAAATAAATAACAGACAAAAAGTGGGATTTTTTCTTTCTCCCTTCCATCTCCAAAATGCCAACTCAACTGCTCTATTTCTTCTCAGATTTGATGATTCTGCTGGAAAAGATCTGTAAAGTGCACATATGTGAAAGGAGGCATCGTGTCCTGTGCTGGCCACAGGGCAAGAAGTTGCAAAAGAAAATTTGTAGTTATTGTAAGGTCTTCTCCCTTTCCTACTGCAAAAAAAAAATACAGGCAAAACCCATGGTGACACCAGTGGGAGTCAGACCTAGATGCGTTTTTGGCCCTAGACAGGTAGATTTGATTTATAACTCATCCTTTCTATTCTTGTTACCCACTTGGAAAAAGAGAAAAGGAAGTGCAGTGCTCCTGGTGGAGGTGGGTATTGATTTAACCATGTGCACAGTGACAAGGCTTCTGCTGCAGTGTGCCCTGCACACATCCATGTGCCCAGCCCTGCCCCTCACCACCCAGAGGTCTCGGTTTCCACGTGTGGCCCATCACTTAACCCCAGCCTGAAGCATGGCCTGCTGGAAAGCCACTGCTTTGTGACAGCAGGAACTGGGGGGTGAAGCTCTATAAAGATTAAGCTCCAAGTTTTCTTATAATTTTAAAGATATAATTACATTCTGCTCCAAGAGGTTCAGAGATGGGGAGACTTCAACCTGCAGGGTAGCTCTAACACTTTGGACAAAGTACTATTTTTACTGGGAAATGAATCAAAGGAAGATAAATCACATATTAGCTTATACTTGGGCTCTCATATCACACAATTTTGTCTTACCTGTCTCATTTTATTGCATTTATTTACAAAACACAGCCTTCCCATATCTCTTGTTTCAATATTTTTATTCCTTTCCGACGTAGTAACTGCACAGTGACTATCAGTGTCATTTTCTGTTATTGTCATGGCGTATCTTTTAAAAATCTTTCTCGCCCCAGCTCAGCAGCAATTATGAATAACTATCAGAAACGAATTCCCCAAAGAAGGTTGGATTTCAGACTGAAATTTTTGTTCAGCTTACAAAAGCATAAAAAGAAATCCCAAAAAATTCACCCATAAAAATGTGGCAGCCCAGAAAAAAACAATTAAGACAGGAAAAAATAACCAAGCATCCGCCTGGTTGATACAAACACTACAACTCTGGGGTTGTTTCGTAGCCTACAGCCATTTCTGAAAGCCTTCCTATTGAGGTCAATAGACCCTGGATCAACTTCACTATAGGTCAGAATGGATCAATGCAATGCAGCAACAAATCCAAACCAAAGTAGTTTTCCAAAATATATTGAGATGTGAAAAGCTCATACTTTGTGTTGCCATGCCCACTGGCTTCTCTCAGTGCTCACTCCTGCAAACAACTTTTCCTTCAAACGCTGTGCCTCTTTTGAGTGAAAAGGGAGAAACACGTGCAGCTGGAGGCTGAATTGTTTTCTGAGCCAAATCATGCTGTTATCATGCTTTAAACAGCCATGGCTGCAGTGAAGGATGCTGAGCTAAGGCAGGATGGTATCTGTTCTAATGCATGTTGTTAAAGATCATCAGGTGTTGCTCTGTATTTAGTGCAGCAGTTCTGTCAGAATCAAATGTTGGTAACTCCTTTTTTTTTTTTTTTTTTTTAAATATATTTGTCAGTATCCTGGGAAGACACAAACCCACGTTCTGTACCTCAGAGGACTGGAAAGCAGTGCTTTCTTCATATCTGCCTGTTTTCCTCAAAAGTGAATAATAACGTCCAATTTACAATTAGGCCTGACTTGATTTATCATAGTTAATAGGATTAGAGTGTCAGCCCCTCTCAAAAAGATTCAAATGCACAGGAAGAGTGGTGCCGAGTTGCTGGTGTCACTCTTCTCCCTCTGTGATGGGCATCATGACACACCTACGAGCAGAGGGGATTTGTCCAGTGGGAGCAAGCAGATTATCTGTATCTAGTGAAACAAGGCATGCATGGCAACCTTTGCCAAGGCTCAATGCCAGAACCTACTCACTATAAAATAATTGTCTCACTACCTAACCAATGCACTCTTCATGTTTCATTTATCTTTTGACTGTAATTGAATGGTTGAAAAGCAAAAAATGTAGACAAATTCCAGCTGTATTGAGATCTGTTTCTTTCTCTTCTACCGTGGCCCATCATTAGATAGTTTCCCTCTCTGTACAGAAGGTCAGAGAGTATAAATATAAATTGCATTTTGCATTACTTCTAGATGAGTGAAGCTGTCAAAGCAATAATATAAGCTTTCAGTCCCACATTCTACCACTTCTTTCCCATTTTTTGGCCAGGAGGTCATGTGCAAATTGAACGTGACAGCCCAGACGACATGCCCAACAGACTTATATTGTTAGACTGTTCTGCCATGGCACTCATCACAACATTAAACCCACATTGGACTTAAAGCTCTTCAGTAGCTGCTCACAGTAGCTCAGACTCCTTGCAAAAGAGTTTGCTCCACATCAAGCTTCCATAAAACCAACATTTTTTTGGAGAAGATCATTGAAAACGTAGACAACGGAGAAAAAAATCTCACAGGCAAACCTAAAAGAACCAATCATCCTAATGCAAACTTTAATTTGCTTGAAAACTAAATATGGTGCTTGTGTCTACAACCTTCTCTTCCAGAAAATCTTGCTTTTTGATGAAGTTTAGCTGGCCATTATTTTATCTTATAATGAGAAATAAGTCAGTATGTAATTAATATTTTTGCTATCATCATTCAAAAGAGGAAGGGAATCTTCTAATTTTTCACATTTTGTTTTGTACAAAGTTTGCTTCATGCCAATTAGACAAAATACAACCATAAGCCAATTAATAGCACTGATGATTTGGAAAAAAAATCTGTTTACAGCATGAACTTCCATGGGCAATGTCCACTGTCAACTATTTGGATGGTGTAGTCTGAGTCTCTTTGTGAAAATCAATGTTATCTGATACCATATTTTACATTAACTTGGAGAAAAGTTTGCCTACAGAACACCCAAATAATGAGATTGTTTTCTTCAGGTGGTGTAGAATCAGGTGTCAAAATAGCTTTAGGACGTACTTTGTGCTGTGTATAACGTTGAAGAAAAGATAATGCTGAATGACAGTGAAACAAGATTGCTCTGGGGACAGAAAACCGAATTTTGAGACCTTCACCTTCAGATATCTAAAAACGCAGCACAGGTTGCAAATGACTGAAAATCCTTAGCGTCTGGCAGCAGCCCGGTGCTCTGTGCTAAAGAGCTGGTGGTCATAGTCCAAGTCCCTGCAGCAAGGAGTTCACGTTGTACATGGCACTATCTGGCAAATCTTTGTGGCAGTCCAAAACGAGGGGCAGGAGCTGACTTGGCACAGCAGCTCGTGCTTTCCCTCATCTCAGAAATGTTCTCCCTAGATAAGGGCTGAGACATACGTGCAGGTCGAGAAAACTCCCCGCCCGTCTTGCTCTACCAGCTCTCCGTGAATTAACAAAGGACTTCATTTTCAAGGACTATCAGGTTTTGCAGTTAGTATTTTTTCAGAAGGGCTAAACTTGGAGTGAAGAGTTGGAGGCCCATCTGGTGCAAATCGGTGGGGGCTTTGCAGGCTTCAGCAGAGCTACGCTGATTTACACCAGATGATGCTATTAGAGGACTGAACTACCCAACAATAATTATTAAAAAATGTCTTTGATTATGCATGTGCAACAACTATTTATGTTTACATTGCAGAGATTTGCATGTAGCACAGTGGGGAGTATTTTATCTCTTCAAAACATTGCACCAGCATAAATAATCCTCTGACATTCAAATGAGCAAAGAAATACCCGCTTCCTACCACAAGATGGACCATAAAGGTTTTTCTTTGTGCATCTTTTCCAAACAGATTTGTCAATAATCCTCAAATGCAAAGTTCATTCGAAGGAAAAATATGTGAAAAAAAAATACAAAGAAAAAGAGAATGTTCTTTTCTAGGTGGCTGTATTATGGACTGCAGGAGGGCTGAGATGCAGCCAGATCATCCTGCACCTGAGAGAGAAGGGGATGGGGGAACCAGGGGAAAGCGGGGTGTAAAAACGCTGTACAAAAGCCATCACTGTACCTCATTTGAGACCATGTTCAAAGCGAAAAGTCAAGGAATAGGAGCCAGCTGAAATTCAGAGTGAATGGTTGAAGTGATTGGACACAAAACCTACCAAAGGCAAAGATGAGATAGCTATGTGAAAACTGGGAGACGTTCCGTTGCTGCCCCAGCCTGGAGCAGCACAACAGAAGTCATCACCAGGGGAATTACACTGACATTTAAACTTTCAAAACAGAAATTGCTTAAAATATGCAGTAATCTGTTGTACCTCTAACTCACAAGAGGCAGGGAGGTTGAAAGCATGGGTAATATTCCTTTGATTCTGGAACAACATACAAGGGTCTCCTGCTTTGACTTCTATGGTGGTTTTGTTTTCTATTTGCTAATTGTGATTTGGAGGTTCTTGGAAGGCACTGAACTTCTCAAAGTGGGGCATGTTGCCTTACTCTGAATATTGCCTCCCTGCTCTGATGTGGTAGAACAGCCACGACTGCGAGGACATCTCACCTCATTGTACATCCTTGGAGCTCAGAACTCCCTGGGAGGCTGCTACTTTGTTTTTATATCCAAAAGACCTCATTGCTTTGGAGCAGACTCTGCTTTGGCCCAAGGTATTGAGGCACGAGCAGGAATTTAATCACGGCACAGCGATGAAGCTGAGATTGAAACACCTAAAAACTCTACGCTCTCAGTTCTTTCTTCTGCAGAAATACGGAAGAAAAAAAACCACACACATAAAGGTATTCCTCACTTCTAACAGAGATAGATTTTGCCCCATGTGAGAAACCAGACAGCATTGAGCTCAGCTGGGTGATACACAAGGACTTGGTCTATTGCCCTACACAGATCACTTTGCCTCCTCCTCCCTATCAATGAAACGAGGGTGTGATAGTGACAAGGTGCCTCTCAGGAGCACTCTGAATAGATTTATTTTCTTTTTTTCCTTTTCTTTTTTTTTTTTTTTTTTTACTTTTAGCTCTTCAAAAATTATGTGTGTCACATAAATGGTCAAGTTATTAAACTGAATTTAATTGGCAAGGGCTTGAGAAAATTTTCTATCATAAAGTGATATCTTTGAACAGGTGAAGGAGGTGGTGGGCCTGGCCCTGCTATGAGGATGCCGTTCTGCATGACGTAAAGTAAGAGCATGGGAAGGAGAGCCCACTCAAACCACCAAGTCCCTAAAGGGGAAAGTATGTAAGGCATCCACTCAGCATCAGTGAGAGACAGAAACTTGTGATTTCTGAAATCAACAGGGTGAAAGCAAGCTTCTCTAAAAGTGCTGGCTGTTGCATTGATGGGAGAAGAGAAGAAAACAGGCCTGTGTTCTGACAGAGCAATTCAGCAAGGGGAACACAGCTCAGCTCGGAGCACGTGAGCACCAATCAGATAGGACAAATCTGCACTTCTGTGTCTTTATGGATTTGTTTTTCCCTAAAAGCAGCTCTCTCCATTTTTATGCCTCTTTGGAGGAAAAAAAATAAGCTACAGTCTTTAAAACCCAGACTCTAATCCTGGCAAAGCAGCCAAACCTCCAGGCACTCTGCTCACCAGAATTTCAGTACAGGAGGAATCTGTCACGTTATCACTGCAACATGGGGCCAAATTCTCAAAGATGTCCCTGCAACGAGACTCAGAAATCTGCTACTAAGCCATCGGGGGATTTGCGTTCACGGTTTGGGTTTCCAACATGACAATAGGAAGTTTAACTCCAAATGCCACTGCACTGCACACGTGCAGGAAAAAACAGAGTCAGAAAAGCCTCTTTTCATTTTCTGGGACAACCATGAGTAAACTAAAGTGACAACTGTACTTTTGCTTTGCCTTCAGACTTCCTTTGATTTTAATGACAGCTTGGACACCCAGAAGCTGCGTTCATAGAGAGAAAGCTCATCAGAAGTAAAAAGAAGGGAAAAAAAAAAAAAAAGAAAGAGAGAGAAAAAAAGAAATCACACACACAAAAGTTTCAAAACTTCCCTACTTTTGAAATTAATGAATGTTGAACACTGAAGCCACTCAGTGCGTATTCATTTAATACTCCTGAAACTTTCTGTGTTAGTGAGTGTAAAGCTATCTCCAGACCCTTACAGAGGCCACGTCTTACACACGAGATGAATCATTCTGACAGCACAAGGCCAGCTTGCTCCTTCTGCAGGGCAGGCAAAGGTACCGCCAGGTCACTGCTGCTTACTGTGCGAGCAGAGGTGCTGAGGGGCTCTGCACTGCACGAGGCTGCATAGGACACGATGGAATTGGACAGGTGCAATGCAGTTATAGGCTGATCTTCCCTAATAGCACCAGAGAGATTGGGCTTTTAAATCTGATGCTTGCTGTTCTCTTGGTTTTACTTCCCATCTGGATGAGCAATGTTTGTCTTTCTAACTTTATTGTTAACAGGTTTGTTGTAATTTTGCTTACTCTGTTGTCTACACATTTCTAAATCGGTAATAATATTATTATTGTTATTAACATTTGCATCTAACACATCACTACCGTGAACCACATTGTGCTTTTTCAAGTAGCAGCACCGGAGCTACTGTGTCACCCACAAGAGACGTTTGGGATGACCCAAGAGAGACATACAGCAGATCACTTGGTTAAATGCACTTCTTATGTTGTCACATTCATGCAGTCCTAAAGCATAGCGTACAGCCAGAAGAGGCAGAAGGCTCTACTGAGTAAAGTACATCTGCCAGAGTTTAACGTAGGATTTTGGGACTGCTCTCTGCCATCTACCACTTGAATTACAAACATGCAGTTCTTGCCTGTTTACAGGCATATACTGCTAAAAGAGTGATAGAAAGTACAACAGTAATAGCAGGTTGGCACAACCCTAGGTTGCAAAAAATGAGGACAAGCCCAAATGCAACAGCTGTAGGTACAGAAACAAAAGAAGAAAATCTGCTTACCTTTGGAAGGCCTCAGTTATGTAGGGATCTCCAGAGAGATCCCCTCACCTCCACTGTCAGCCTATAAATGAGGGCTGGGAAGAGCTGCATCCCTGCTCCACCCCTTCTGGTCACTCAGGTGCATTGCATTGCATGCACCTGAGCTCCTCCAGGTTGGCCCTACCTTCCCACCAGGTGCTCAATCACTGCTTCAGGCCACGACTTGCATTTCTGCTACAAGGTAATTCATTATTTTCTTCACATGAATTTGATATATACTTTTTCTGCGGTGTGTAACGAAGTACAAGTAAAAGAGCTGTAAAAAATCATCAGTCTGGAGTTTTCTTTCTTCTTCTCTTTATTCTCCTCCTCCTATCTTCCTAACACCTAATAAATTAATGCTTAGAAAACCCATGTACAATGCAGAGACAACACATTCAAGCAATTCATTTTGTTTTTTCCTCTCTCAGTGAATTCCTTCCCAGCCATGCAGTGCCATTATCCTCACACAAGAATCTCTGCCTCCAAGGTTTTGACCAGAAAGTCTTATCTAGATTTGAGAAGTTTTAAAGTTTAACTGAAACTGATGTAATTTATTTTCAGACATTTATATTTTCCAGTGGAAGGAATATATTCACATGTAGGATTCAACCCAGTGCTCTGGCTGGAGCTGCAGTGCAAAAAAGTCTCCAGATCTACTCTGGCAGCAGTTCATTAGGGCTGCGGATAGATGAGCTGACTGTGACCCCACCTCTCTCCCAGGACCAGCACTGTGAGAGGGCAGAGCCTGATGTGAGACAACGAACAGCCAGAGCTCCTCAGCCAGAGAGAGCCAACCTTCTGACTAATTTGCAGTCATCATTTGCTTCCCAGGTTATCTTCTCTAACACACAATTTGATGGTATCCTTATTGGAGCCTTAGTATTTTATTTTTCCCCTCTAGAGAAAGATGAAGAACTGCAGATTTCATTATTTCCCATAGCTCTAAGAACAGCAATAAACACACAACACCATTTTCTCACCCAAAAGCATTTTAATTTTTGACAAATTCCATATCACAGATGCTATTAAAAAAACAAGCATTGTTACTGGGATGGTGAAGTGCTAATAATGTTCCTTGAACAAAACAATCCCTGGTGCATAGGCATGTGAGCAGAGTGGTCAATGTCTTCAGTGTCTCTTCTTTGTACCCATTTCTTGAGCAACCCAGAGCACCAAGGGCAGTGAGCTGAAGACATCACTCACTACAAACACATTGCTGAACTGATGTCAGCTGATTTCCACTGTCCATCCTCACCTCAGGCAGCTCTTTGGCAAGGCCTAACACTACAAGGCCAGCTGGAAAGGAGCATGCTCATCCCCAAATGTTTGCACCAGTGATACTGAAGATGTCTGGGAGCTTGCTGGGTCAACATGGCAGAGCAGCCCTGCGGCACTCAATTGAATGACACTGCAGTGCACAGGGCAAGGCTCACCTGGCTCCACAGGACCCCACCCTCCCCAAATGGTGGCACCAGGTGCTGCAAAGCCACTGTAGTGAATCCAGTGCCATCTGCCCTCCTGGCTGTGAACACAGACTCCTGGACATGCCAGCCAGTCATGGCTGCCAGAGCAATCCCTGGGCAACAGCTTGTGTGAGGGACAGGACTGTGTCCAGATGGCCCTGGTTTTCGAGGAACTGCACTGAGAGAACAAAACTGAGCTCACCCTTCCCACATCAGCAGTGAGGGAGGAGCTCTTTCTGCTCCATATTGCCCACACCTTGTCACCTGCCATCCCTGACAACCCCACTGCTGACAATGCCACCCCATCACCCAGGAGAGCTGGCAGCCATCCCCCCCTCCCCCAAACAGTACTGCCTGTCACCTCTCCTCTACTGCCCACCCCAGGTCCTGCTCACTCTGCTGCCTGCCCCTTCTCCCTTCTGTGTCTCCTTCCTCACTGCAGCCTCCCATCTGTCATCAAGACCAAGCCCAAGCAACAAATCACTTATCTCAGCACGTTGTGCCCTTCTTCCAGACATCTTTTACACGCCTTTTTCTTCCATCCTACAGTAAGGTCATACTTCTTAACCTCCCTTTCCAAATGCTTGCATGCCTTCTTTTCTCATGCTGTTCTTCCTTACTGTATCCCAGTTTCTTCTTCACCAACAATGCCAACTTGGATCCTCTGTTCTGCCACCTCTTCTACTGCAGTCTTTTGTCCTCCGGTCCTGGTTCCCACTCTTCACAGCACTCTGGTGACCAATAGTCCTACACTGTAAGAAGAGTTCCTGAGGTGGGAACTTAAAGATCATAGCAAGTAGGTTAAATGTAGCAGCCAATCTATGACAAACTGTTTAAAGTTAAATGGAAACCCAATATAAAGTATGTAACAATGTTATGACAGTGACCATTCTTCTCTTCACCAGAATGAATTTATCCTAGAAGTATTTTTCCCTTTAAGGAGCTCTTGCTGTGATGGTGAATGGACACCTTTTAACAAGGCATGTGTATCGCACAAAAGCAGCACCTGAACAAAAAAATAAAAAGCTTTTCTGTTTACTAGGATTTGTTTTTTGGGGGGGGATAGATTTACTGGTAGGACTAAGGAGATTGGATCACTCTTCCCTCACCACCTAACAAAACATGGTTTCCCAAGAGAAGAAATACAAGCCTGTGGAGACCTCATCTCTATAATAGTACTATTGAGGCCCATTTGTGAAGAAAACCTGCTCCGTGCTGCAAAACCAGCTCTTCTCAATAATTAATCTCTTTGCTCCAGAAAATATAAGTGTTTCTTTCTGACTCTTCTTTTGTCTGCCCCAGGCACACCATGAGCCCATTCTTATCTCACTCCCCTTCTCACCAGTCTCCTCTGTACCATCAGTGACCACTGATAATCACATGTCAGGAAACACCTTGACCCTCATCCCAGCAGTGCGAATAGATGAGGTGCACAAGGTGTTCATCAGCTCAGTTTGCCAGCTTGCCTGGAGTCAGGTCTTGTTGATTGGATTACATCTGAACAGCACTTCAGCTGCCTTAATATCAGGAAGTTCAGTAGAGCCCCCGCGATTGTCACCTCATGCCTATCACTTGAGGAACACTGAGGCTCTATTTCTCCTGCTATGAAATAATGACTAACCAGAGCACTGAACTCTGATAGGCAAAAACTCGTCAAGTATTTGCAAGTGTTCTGCCATTTGTCTCTCTGTGCTCACTAGAGTTGTTAACACTGAGCTGAGAGTAAGGAGGAAAAGCCCCCACACAGCAGCTGAATTTACAGCCCAGACTGAGTAGTGTGGAAAAGGATCATGGAGAACGCACCAAAGTTGTTCCCCAGGGCTGTAGGAAGGGACCAATTCTGCTTTACCCAGTTGTGATTCCCAGAAAGGCAGATAAACCCCATTCTGTTTTTCTGTGTGTATGTACATACATGTACTTGAAAAAAGAAGGCACATCCAGACCACAGAGACAGAAAACAAGCAAGAGCCAGATACAATGATTTCTTACCAGGATTTAAGAATCTGAGATTTTAGGGTCCTGAACAACACAAGTTTCAGAATCTGTCTATTTACTTCTGAAGAAACTCTGAAAGAGACCAAGGAAATGTTAACACTTTAACAGTTAAACCAGCTTTCCTTATTCTGTATAGGACTGCAGTCCCTAATCTGCAGTCCTCTGTGATTTTCTGTAGTAAAGAAACCTCCTGTAAGAAGCTGAAATTGAGGCTGGCAGGCAGCACAAAATAAAACATTGCTTGCAGCATGTGACTGGTGTGAGTGCTGCGCTCATGACCCTGGTAGGCAGAGGGCTCCTCCAGCTCCTTCCCCTCACCCCAAGCAGATTTCAGCCCTCAGCCAGGACAGACCTCATGCTCTGCAAGGCCATTTCCAAGGGACCAGGAGTGGTGACACCAGCAGATGGTTCTGTGGCCAGTGAGAAAAATAACAGGGGCTGGAAAAAAGTTAAACATATTGAAAAGCTTCATTTTGGGGGATGGAAATGGAAAGCATAGCAACGGCAGCAGAGCAGCAAGGTCCCAAGATACAGTAAGTGAGGAGCTGCTCAAAATCAAATGCTACAAGCACACGTAGGAGTGAGAAAGAAAAAAAAATGCTTACCTTCAAAAGACCACAGTTTGCACTGACCTCCAGCAACAGACCCTCACCTCCACTGCCAGCCCTTAAATGAGGGCTGGGAAGGGGTGGATCCTGGCCCCACCCCTTCATCACTCAGCTGCATTGCATTGCATTGCATGCACCTGTGCTCCCCTGGGTTGGCCCTGCCTTCCCACCAGGTGCTCAATCACTGCTTCAGGCC
>JAOWBP010004028.1:13224294-13234381 GCA_028571105.1 Tragopan temminckii | reverse complement strand
GTTGCGAGAGGGAGAGCGGGGAGGAGCGGGGGGGGTCACCTCGCATCCCGCACCCTGCGGGACCCCCGCGGGATGCTGCGGGGTGGGAGCGGGTCTCGCCCTGATGTGACACCGCTGTCACTCCAGGGGCCGGGGAAGAGGGGACAGAGGGATGCAGGGATGCGAAGCGTCCGTGCGACGGCTGCCTGCCTTCCCATTCATTTTCTAGCAGCGTTTTGGAAGTGCCAGACTATCATGTAGAGATGGGAGATGGGGATGAATAAGGCATTCTTCGCTTAGGTGGCTTAACGCCACGGTAAACAGGTTAGAGACAGAAGCTTTTACAGTCTCAATTTCTCTCTTTGCTCGTTACCTTCGAGGATAAATCATAACAGACGGTATGGGGGCAAGGAATGCATCTGAAGGAGATCTCAGCGAGTCACTGCCCGGACAATAGTCCACCTCCTGTAGGGTTGCGTATTGATCAGGAGAGGAGCTGAAGATGTCGCCACACTAAATATTTACTGATCACACACAAATAGCCGGGACTTGAACGATTTTCTCCTGTGAGGAGAGCAGAGAGAGAAGGGTAAATCATTTTATTAGTGTGTATAAAGCAAAGAGCACACTCTGGCTTGGAGTGTTTTAAGATGTGTCTTCAGCTGGATGAAAAGAGTTAGGGAAATCGATATGGAGTGATTAGATGAGCCAGTCGTGTCAAAGAGAGAGGCTGTGAATTTCATGGATTTGGTTATACCGGGAGGGGGAAAATATATCGAGAGATTAAAGGGAGGAACCCGCTGTAGCGGAGCCAATGAAAAAATAATATCTAATCAGAGCCGGCAAAGGTACGGACGGGATAAGCCCCACATTTCCAAAGAATCGCATCAGCTGGAAGGGAACCGGGGACGCACATGAAAGAGGCAAACGGGGGGCGAGCAGAGCCTAGAAATGCTACAGAGCGAACAGAGAGGCAGAGAAAAGTCGCCTCTGTAGAGCAATGCAGAGACATTGCGAGCGTGGGGACAAAAGGGACAGGAGTGAGGGGACGGCGGGGCTGCAGCGGGCGCTGGGTGAAGGTGCGGGGTCCCAGCCGTGTCCCCAGGCGGGGACAGCCCAGCTCCGGTGCGAGGGGCTCAAACCCACCCCGCCAAATTTGTTCTCCCCTCCTTCTCTCCCTCCTCAAGCAAAATGTGGTGAGTAAAATGGATTTTAGGGTTTAACCACCTCATTTTATCCATCCCCGTAATGACAAGGCTCGCAGTATGTAATCTACAGATTACGGCCATTCGAGGGCGACCACAAGTGGCGTAAAAAAAAAGAAAAAAAAATATATAACATAAATAATCAGTATTTCTGAAAAGGACAAAAAGGCAGAACGCAGCCCGTGCCATCGGGAGCGGATTGCCGGGCGCAGGCGGCTCCGCCGTGCTCCAGGTGCCGGGACATTAAGGAACATTGAGGCCAACTTCGAGCAAATGTAGAAGTGCCAAAGGGCACAGAGCAGGGCAGGGCTCTGCCCATCGCTGTTAAAATACGTTCTTTAGGAAAGCTGGGATTTTTTTTTTTCCTTTTTTTCCTTCTTTCTTTTTTTCTCTCTCTTATTTATTTATTTATTTATTTACTGCCTCAAATCAATGATGTTTGGGCCATCTTCAAACGCTGCCTCCTCCCTGGGTGTATTTTCCCGTAGCAGCAATAGGATGCGACTGCAGAGCATTGAGTCAAAGCACCGGGAGAAAGTTGGAGCCGCAGTTTAACTGATATTGAATGCTGGGAGGGAAGAAAGGCGCCCAAAGCGAGGAACGAGGAGTAGAACCGATGTGGAAACAGCTTTTCATTTCTCCTCCAAGTGCTAATTTTGCTACTGTAAACAAACACTGAAGTTAGAAACAGCTGCATGTACTGTGCCGGGCACTGGGGGTTGGGGGAAGAGAGGAGAAAATGGCTTTTGTCCCCCCCTGTTCCCCTTTTTGTCCATGCATGGCACACAGCCCCTGCGTTTCCCCAGAGCTGGGGCTGATGCTGCTTTTAGCTGCGGAGAGGGGGACAAATAGAAGCACATGAAGAGCATTTCACATGAGCCACTGGAGCTCAGGCAACTCTGTTGGATCACCAGTGCAACAGGAAACCTCGGGACAGACACAGCCTAATTAACAGTTTTCCATAGCTGAAGCGATTTTTAAGAATCCCAGTGGATTAGACCAATATGTTCAGGTGTAAGGCTACGAGGGCCTATAACTCCTTTCGCTATAATCTTATAACCTCCTTACCTAATTCCTTAGATTGCAGATAGGAAGAGTCTGACCCTGGAGGTCGGAAGGAGCTGGGTTTCATTAACCCTTCCCTCCTCGGCCCCGCTCCAGGGTTCACTGCACTGAGTGAAGGACTGGAGGCAGAGGGAAGGGTTTGGGATGGGGCTCAGCCCAAAGGGGTGCCAGGGCTGCAGATGGTCTCTGCTACCCCCCCAGTCTAAAGGGAAAGGGAAATGGAAAGGGAACTTCTCTGTGTCCAGTGCACCGGGAGGAGCTCACACGTACGGACATTCGGGAAATGATTCTTTCCCTTTACATCACTTCAGAGCTTTGCTTTTGTTTTTCTTCTTTTCTAATTTAAGAATTTTTTTTTTTTTAATTTTTTTTTTTTTCTTCCCAAACGTGAAGGGAATGAAACATGCTGGATACGTCAGATATCGCAAAAGGCAAAGCAATCTCCATCTCTGGGACCAGCAGCAATCTCTTAAGCTTGTCCATAGGCGAGCTGTAATCTTTAAGGGGGAAAAAAAAAAAAAAAAGAAATCTAGGCAAGCTTCTCAGGCTGTATTTGGCTGCTAACACACCTGGTTTATGTTTTAATAGGTAGTTGCATTGTATTGATTCAGGGTACATCATTGATGTTGAAAGTTAATAACTCTCAAATTATATCTATCTGCCTACGTACATAATTGCATACACAGTATAACACTGTAAGAATTTGCATTTTGCTGCACATCCTTTGTTCATAAATCTTTTAACACACTGAATTGTTCCTTTGAAGAAAATGCTATTGAACCACATGTTTAAGGAAAAGATGCTTCTAAACTATATGTTTAAGCAATGAAATTGTTGAGTGAAATACAGGTTTCTTTGTATCTCACACAAACCTTGCCATACGCCAATCTTAACCTGCACATCCGAAATGCCTCTGTGTTTTTTTTTCCTTTCTCCCAGTCAGAAGGCAGAAATATGTGACCTGCTGAGCGAGGTGGGTACTTTTTGGTAAGTGTGTTTAGATATGATCTCCAGATACATGTACCATACTTTCAAATTCTTGGGATGCTAATTGAGCTAGCAAACAACAACCCAGCTGAGCGTTTCAGCTCCTTCCCTGTTTAACACGCGCTTAATACAGAATTATATTGTAGCCATCCATCTAGGGAACAATCTAGCCGAGGAGCCAACAACAATGTTAAACCCAGATCCTACTTGCTGCCTTCTATCAGACTCCTCTTCCTTTTCGCGCTTCTAAAAATGAACTCTTTAAAGAGATTTTTTGATTTCTGAGCGTCATAAAAAATAATTAGCAGAATCAGAAGCGGACAGAAAGTTCCAAACAACGGGTCTAAATATTTCATATTCCCACTTATAATTCTAGCCCGTCGCTTGTAAAAAGGAACCATCCCCTATTTATTCTTTGGATGTTTTAAAATACAGAAGGATGGATTATTGAGGCTGGCAGCTCCTATTTTTCCAGGGCCTGCCTTTGAGGTGACAGAAATAGAGACTGAACTACGAGGAAGAAAACCAAAACAAAATAATCCCAACAAACCCTCCCCAAAAAACCCTAAATAAAGCCCAAACCCTGGACAGGAATACAGACAGACAGCTACAGAACTGCATCTGAACTGAACCATACGTACTGCAATAGGGGATGAGCAGAAAAAATAGATCGCATATTTATAACCTCATAATTAGAATACATCCTTATCTCTCTCTTTTGAAATGTTGCAGCTTTCTTGGAAATATTTTGAGTGCATATTTTAAGCTCCATTCTCCAGAATTGAATTACGATGAGGTGTTTTACCACGGAGTAAAATACTTGTTTGCAATTTAAGGTTTAAGTTTCAGCCACCTATCCATCTCTGTATCATTCGCTTTGTCTTTTCTTTCTCCTTGTGCTTGCAGACCTTATGTAAAACGGTGTTTGTTTGTATCAAAATCGAATTTCTCCGTGCAAGAAAATAGTGAATGTTATTCAAAACAACCCCCTGTGCTTGACTGAGGTAAATTGGATGAGAATTTTTCACACGCAAAGAGTTAAAGCTGAACCGAAAACTTTAAAGCAAAGGGATAGCAGCAAACAGTGAAAAATGGCACGTCTGCTCCCTCTGACAAGCTTGCACTACATCACATGTTAGGAAGCACAGATTTTTGAATCTAAGACCAGTTTTAGTTTTTAATAGGAAATAATTACATGGAACTTTATTTCCAGAGAGAACGTCCCTTCCAGCTACAGTGTTTTGCTTTGATCTGAGCATTAACTGGTAATAAAATAACCATATTTTGGATCCTAAGCATATTGATGCTTAAAGGAATGTTATGCTTTCAATCAAACTCTAACGTCAGATTATCCAAAGGTATTCATCCTCCTTTTGTCAGAAACCAATTTGTTCTTTTACTCCCGCAGCCCCTCACACGTGTTTTTGTACATTTTGGCATTTCATAGCAGAGTTTGCACTGTCGAGGTGGAAAACTTGTACATGGAGTGAGATCACATTCCAGCCCGGCAATCTGTGCCGTGTCCCACGCAGCCCCCGGCGTGGCTGTCCCTTACACTTGTACACCTCCATCGCGCCGCTACTGCGAATGCGTGTTTAGTTTTAAATCCCCCATTTTTATTGTTTTCGTTATTTTTTACCTGGAGAATCAATCACTGGGACCCATCCCAAACAATTAACCTCCCCTTTATATGACGGACCCAAGCACAGTGCTTCATAAAGCCATGAAAAGGACATCCCAGACACCAGGACCCGAGCCCAGGCTTGTCACGGAGCATAAAGGGAGAGCCAAGGGGAGGTTTTATCTCTTTGCCCCACCAACTCTCGCTAGTTCTAAGTTTCAGTGTGACAATAAACCAGTTTTGATAAGGCAGCTCATGGGTTTCTCTGCCACATAAAGTTTTCTTAATAATAAAAAAGAAGAAACTTTATCCCCGCTAAATTAAAATAGGGCAGATGTTGGATATGGTTCATATTAGCCAGCCCTTCACCCCTTTGCCCCTGGCACTAAAGTCCTGACTCCTGCTTTATTCCATGTCTGTTTCTAACTGGAAGGTATTATTCCTGCCCTCGCTCTCTTCTCGTATTTATTTTTTCAGCGTCTAAAATTAAACCTATTCATTTAGCAACATACGTTCTACTTTGGATTGCTAAACCTGCCCAGAGAGGGGAAACGTTTTCCAAAAAGTGATGCACCGCTGACCTTAAAACAAAACATAAGGCAGGGAAAGCTGCTCTTAAAAGGTTTATTTCTAGAAAATTTTGTGGCTCTGTTGACGTTACAGGGATAATGGCTGTATTGCGACAGGCTTTCAAGGCCCAAGAGGTTTACGTTTACTTCTGACCATAAGTATAATAACATTTTAAAGGTGCAGGAAGTCTCATCACTTTTCAGATATTTAAAACAAGATTGAAAAAAAACCCTTGGGAAACATAGACGATGGTGGGCGGTCCTGCTGAGAAAGAAGGGCACAGACAAACTAAAAAAACAACCACCCCCCTGAAAACCCAAATAAAAATCAATATTAAAAAATCCCTAGCTTTGCCAGCTTTTCCCTGCTAGCTATATGAAAATCCTGGCTATTAAGCTCCTAGGATAGTACAGCTCTTTTCTCCAGGGTTGCAAAGATAGAATTTATTGTCCATTTGGAGCGCTCAAGTTTAGGCTAATAAAAGGCCCTCTGTAAGCAGAAATGCCAAAGTTGATGTTTGGCGTAGTTCTCAATGGTGGAGTTTATATAGGATGGGGCTCTGTGCTATTTAGAATTACTCATATCTCAGCAGCTGAAGATGATTTGACGTACAGGAGTAAATGATAGTAGGCGATGGCTGGAGGTTAATCAGCCCGCCTTTCTGAACTGGGCATTTGAAAGCAGGAAAAAGTGAAAGCTGCTCTCTCTGTCCCTTTCCTTTTCTAAGGCACTGCTAACTTTTATGATTTTTTTTTTCCTCTTTCTCTTTTACTATCTGTCTTTGTGCCTGAGGGCCAGTGAAAGAACACTGCAGATTCTAGATTGCTTTCAGAGTTTCCCTTTGCTGATGATGGATTACCATGTCAATTTAAACGGCATAGGATTAATTTGTTTCAATGATTTCTCTTTAGGCTGAATGCCAGTCTTTTTTTTCTCTCTCTCTCTCCTTGCTCTTCAGAATAATAATAATAATAATAATAATAATAAAAAATCCTTAAAAACCCCAAACGCTTTTGATATCCCACGTTAAAAAGACAATAATAGAAATAGACAAGTTAGGTGTAATGTTGCAACACAGTTATAGGTTTGAGTGTTTTTATCTCATTTTAAGGGGCTGAAGCATACAGTCAGTCACATTAAAATGAAATTGGATCCAACGTTTATTCAATAAATACTTGTCTTGTAGGTAATCCAGAGCAGAGTGCTTTTGACACATAAGGACTTAATTTGTCTTGGATAACAAGTTATTAATATGGCACATTTAAACTTGCCACCTACAATAAGGTCATTTAGATCTATAATATGGCTCATGAGGGAACTCCATAAAGCCAGAAACAAAGTTAGGGACCGCCCTCACACGGTGCAGCTCCCGAGTCAGCGCGTGGCTCAGGCTTTGCTCCTTCCAAAGAAAGTTCTGAGCGGGAGGACCCACCCAAACCCCAACGGCTCACACCTGCTCCTCCCTGACAGGTGAGCAGAAATAGGGAGGGAGGAGGAAAAAACCCAAACACACCTTTTCTGAATGAGTAATCTCGAAAGCCGTGCTGCATCTGCAGGCAAACTCATTGCAGCACTGAGTGAAAGAAACAACATTCGGTTCCGAGGAGAAATTCGCCTGCGTTTGTACTCTGCCTTGTCCACGTGCTCTGCGATTTTCTGGCTTTTAATAATAAGTGAGGAAGTTGGAACATAATCCACCCATAAATGTTATTGCTGTAATTTGACTGCGCCGTGTTTGTTCGTGCATTAGCCGTATACGGAAAGAGTGGAGGGGACGTGTGTTGGCGGTCCTCCTGCAGCCTGAACAAACAGAGGTCTTTGGGTATAGATTGGATTTCAGAGCCCCAATACTTTGCGATTGCTTTAAAATTTGGAAAGCTGGGGAAGGGGTGTTCAGTTTCAGACCCATCCTCACTGAACCATGTCTGCAAGAGTCCCACGGGGACAGGAACCCAGTGGGCATGCTGTATAGGATGTGGTTTGAGGCCAGAGATGCCTTCCCTGCACTGCATGTGTGAGCCTTGCTGTGCTGCTGCTTGACGTTAAGTTCTTGATTGCTCTTGCCCTGGCAGATTCTGTCTCTTTAAGTAACTAAATCTCATTTTTAAGCTCTTCCTGGGAAAAGGATGTTACACATGAGTAGAAAAATGCAGGCAAGAAAGGCTAATTGAATGAAAAGGGAGAATTAGGTTAAAAATAGAGTACAATCTAGTATCACATTTTCAGTAGTGTAACCTGAAATGAAGGTGTCTCCGAGTCCCTAGTGATGCCAGAGTGTTTAGATGTTGGGCACAGATGGAGACACCTATTGAAATGTGTCTGAAGAAGATTAATAGGACTTGTCAGTGTTGGGAAAGCACTGCTTTGCTGTAAATTTCTACTAGCACAAGATGAATTACCGATGAATGCTCAGTTATCAACCCCATCACTATCATTGGACACTAAATCAAATTGAGCAGTTATCTACAATCAGAAAATTTCTTTTAAAAATAGGCATACACCTTAAGGCTTAAACTCTTTAATAAGACAATAGCCTCTGTGGTATGTGTGTGTTCGTGAAGGGATGTAGCTGAAAGTTTCTACACAAAAAGCTTCTGTTCTGAAACGAACTCTGAGTTTAGTGTGAAATCGGGCTTGTCGAACAATAGGAGATATTCAGAAATCCTGGTGGTACAATATAATGTTCTGCCGGGGGCCGGATCCACGCCATTACATTTTGGATCGGGCCCTATTTGTGAATGGCTTTTTGTCAGCGCTGCTTTCTCTTTATTTTTGGTGATGATAAAAAACTTCTCTCTACCTTAAAGACTCAGCATCCTAATCTTATATTAATGCAAAATAGCTGTCAAGACACAGGGTGTAAGTATAATGATAACAGCCCCCCCCAGCATATTTAGGAAATGACAGCTTAATATAATGAAATACACGATGAAAGAATAAATGAATAACACTGAAGCTAGGAATATTTCTTTTTACTCTTCTACAAAAGGGGAAACTGTCACAAGCAAAACTACGGCGAGCGTTCACCAGCCCCGTGGTACCGCACATTAGCTGCATTCACCATGTGACGCCGCTGATGACAATGACATTAAATAAGCACTATATATTTTTAGTTTCTAGGACTTCTTTCCCTCTCACTCAGGCACAGCACCGCTTTATCCAAGGAGATTTATCGCAGCATGTTTTCAGGAGTCAATTTTTCCCATTTATTATAGACAAGGGCAGTCATTTATGTATAGGGAGGGAGACAGGTACAGTGCTGTTATCTGATCGGTGTCCCCAGCGCAGCCACCATCCTAATGGATGGTAAATTCCCACTGTGTGGGATCGGGCCCTGCCTGGGCTCCGCAGCCCAGGAATGCATCCTCCCCATCTCCTCCACATATCTCACCTGTGATGTGTGCTGCTTTGTGAGGAGGGAATAACGTGCCACTTACCACAAAGCACGGCTTCAAACCCTTTGTGTGTTTTGCATCCCCAGCTTATTATTTACCACCTTAAAAATGTGACTGGGGAAGGGACAGCAGCCGTTATCACCTTCATGTTTACACCCGCATTTTCGGGCAGCAAGCACCCTGTATTCGGGCCAGATTCTCACTCTGATGGAAGTTATTACCTTCTGACAAAACGGAGCTGATCTCAGCCAGCCGCAGCCCATGCCCTGCTCACGCGGGCTCTGCAAAGCATCCCCTTGTTCATTTATTTCCTTTGGAGGGTACGATTCCTTGAACGTTTGCTCTATAGAAAGCAGCGGTCAATTTCTAACTTTATTTTCCCCCTAACAAACACAGTCAGAGAATATTAACAGGGGATATTAATAGAGCTGAGTGCGGCACGGTGCTAGTTAGGTGTAGTAGCTGAGAAATATGAACTAGTGAGCATAATCCATAAACTCCATTTGGTTACTATAATACTCCAATCTGTATTTATTACAACCCCACTCTGATGCTTATACAACAGCAATTGCTAGATTTATACACTCTAATGGTTTCACAATAGGAAAAACCTGTGTTCTTTATCTTTCTTTTCCTGTCCAAAATAACCCCTTCCACATATACTTCAGGCTTCTCTGGACCTTGTCTGGGTTTAATCACAGGCTGTGGGACAAAATGTGCATTATTAAGAAATATAAATATTTTCAGAAGCAATCAAAGGGTTGAAAGATTGATTCGGCATGTAGATTGGATTTAATTCGAAGCAGCTTTGTTCTAATGAGTACTACTGGGATACAAAGACAGCAGCCGCTTATGGCCACCAGTTGGGAGCTTGGATTCGCGGCAGTAACCTGTCAAGAATTTCACCCAACTGCCAGGTATTAAACAGCAGAGTTCTGGGGAAGTCGATGTCCAGCCTCCTCCGTCAGAGGCTGGAATAGGATTTCAGAGTTCCTATTTTGCCGAAATGACAATTAAGGATGATTTCTTTGCATAAGAAGGTGATTTTTTTTCCCCTGCAAAAGTGAACTGTAGCCCACTGCTGGCTTGGAAGATCACATCCTCGCTGGGAGACCCAGCAGAACCGCCTTGCTTGCCCTGCTTCCCTCAGAAAAGCCTGCAGCGTCCTATAAAACATCCTCGAAGCCGAGCAAAACGGGACATTTTGCTGCTTTACTTTCAGATTAAAAAACAACAACAAAAAACACAACAAAAACCTAGAATTT
>JAOWBP010004028.1:13174613-13224270 GCA_028571105.1 Tragopan temminckii | reverse complement strand
CACGTCACAGGTACTTGGGAGCTCAAGACCCTGGAAACTCTCCTAAACGTCGAGCGTACAGTTGGAATCACAGCACATACAGGATCAAACACCCACTAGTTTCTCTCTCCCCGTAGCCCCCCCTTGCCTACTTTTGTCCATAAAAGCAATAGAAAGAGAGAAAGCTTGAATTTTCTGAACTGTTTCACCCATCCACAGCTGGAATTCCAAAGTGAAATGAAAATGCCTTTAAAATCAACCCTACATGGGAGCCTGAGAGAACAAGTTTTCCTTTGTTGTAGGGTATAGTATTATTTGCTGTAGGTTTTTGATATACATTCTAAATTAGGCCTGCAAAGGAATGCTTCATCTTTAATTCATCACTCTCAGCTGAAAGAGATTAGCAATGTCTAGCACGCACCCTTCGTATGGTGCTGACCTCATCAAGTATGGCCTGAAATTAATTAGCCTCATTCATTCCAAATGGAAAAGGATAATGGAGCTGCATTTTAGAGATGACCATCACAAATTGTATGCAGCATATTTAAAATCCCTCCCCCCTCACTCCCCTCCCCATTTAAAAAACTATGTAGATTAAAATTCTTTCCAGAACTTGCAATATGTCAGAGTTATCAAGGCATCGGGAGCAGAAACCACTCCGTTTTTATTTGTGGAACTGGGAGCCACATTTTGTATGTGTGGCTGTAAAAGCGGCGAGTCTGTCTTGATGGCAGAACACCTGGAATTAATTTGATATTTCCAGGTGCTCTGGAAAACCGAGGCATCAAGCACTTGATGTTTAAACATTCTTCCACCCGCTTGCTTAAATCAATATGAAAGTGGTGTCCCTTTGTCATTCATACATGCAAAGTGCTAGCACAAACTCCAGCTTGGCTTCAGAGTCCTACATCACTCATAATCTAATTAGAAATCAGAGCAGAGCTGAAGCAGCATTCTTTGTGGATTCTTGGGCAGCAAATAGGGATACTTGTCTTTTGTTTCCCTCCCCGATGGCATTGTTCACAAGCTTTCACACCACATCTCTAAAGGTGGTTAGGTGCCTCAAGATGTTGACAGCCCTGAAGGACAAGATTATTTAGGTATTTAGGTGCCAACCCTGGGTGATTTCAAACAGAATTAAGCAACTGGACATTACTGGGGGGAGAAATAAAAGAAAAAAACATCCAATGTGAATGAAAAGCTCTAATCTAAAACACCGATGTTTTTCCGCGGTAAAATTGCCTGCAGGGTTATTCTGCTGAAGTTTGCTGATTCTACCATGGTCAGCAAGCTCCCGGCTTCAGGCAGTGCCTCTGGGGCTGGGCACCGTGCTGCCCTCTGCTCTGGTCAGTTTCTCAGAGACAGGGAACACAGCGAAGAACTCAAGCTTTCCCACAGGATTTTGGAAGACGCCAATGACTCACAATGGTGAGGTCTGGGCCAAAAGCAAATCCAGCCTGGATTCCTCCTTCTGTGCACTCCTCTTGTGAGCAATGACTGCTACAGACCCCAGCGGCTTGGGCTTTTCCCTCTGCCTCCTCGCCACCATCAGATCATCAGGAGGGCCTGAGATAATTCCGTGGGTAAGAGACACATTTTTCCTCACACCAAATAATGCACTGTGCCGATCGCACGCCCAAGGTTGGATACACTGGGAAAAGGTTTTATGAAAACAGACAATCAGTTATTTCTTTTTAACACAAGTACTTCCCTTCCAAAGATCTCGTTCAGTAAGGCTGCCACTGAATCCAGGATTGAGCCCGTTATTATTAATCCTAAACGAATTCACATTTGTCTACCATGAACAAAGCTGCTGGCCATCTGATAATCCAAATTTACTCAGGAAAAAAGAATGAGCAAATGTTAGAAGCAGCAGGTGAAATCATACCACAGTTATTAAGCCCTCTTTCAGGGGAAGCATAGGACAGATTAAATTGTTATGTTAGGCCATGTTGTGAGACCACGTCAATTTTGTTTGAGATCTTATCTTAGCTCAGAACTGTTTCCTCCTAAATTAAACCAAATGCTGCAGACATGAGAAGCATATTGAACCAAAGTGCAAAACTTTGGGTTTAGAAGCCTTCTGATCTTTTGTCCACACACTATCAAGTTTTAGAGCTGCTGAATATTGAATAATAATGATTATCTTCAATTTGCATAAATTCATTTGTCATGCTGCAACACTGGCACAGATTTTCCTCACTGTTTTTTTGTTGTGTTGATTTTACCTGAAAGCTGGTTTCATTTGCCACAGATCTTACAGACTGTGATCCTATGCTTATATTAAGCCTCATGCACTAACCAGACGTGGTCATTCATTCTGTCTCTGGTGCTCTTAATCTCCCTTTCCCAAACACCGTTGGCCAACACACAGACAAACAGAATTTTACAGTCAGAATGAACAAACTGAACTGGCACTTTGTCCAGCTGTTACTGTGCACAAGCAGTTTCTGAGATTCAGAAATGCGGTGTAATTCACCCTGGATAAGAAATCAAATTTAAAAATGAGCTGAACAGACATTTTCAGGAATAAGTAAGTTTCCAAACAAACCAGCTTTTTAGCTCAGCCTTTTCTATGTTAGCACTGTAAATCAATATAGTCTGCACTCTGAAGAAACCAGATGAGTTTGAATTGTCATAATTAAATACTGTCCTATTTCCCCCAACACAGCCAAAGTAGGAGTCTCACTTCTGACACAGGACTTTTCTCAACTAGGGACAACTTAGTAACTTCCTACAGCAATGATTTAGGCTCCAAGCAGTTCCATATTTTTTTAGAAAACAAATCATTACCAAAAGGCAAAGAGCGCTTCATCCCTGGAGTCAGAGATGGGGTAATAGAAGAAATAATATTATTTAGCTGTTTCTAAAGACAAACATAATAATTGTACATTAAATAATGCGAACCACTCAGCTGGACTTCCAGTTACCAACATGCAAACTGTGTTCATCCATCACTTCATTCACCTCAGCTGTAACCGCTGGTTAATGCTCAACTGGTGGGTATTAACACTGAGCTGCACATTTGAATGGGAAGAAAAGGGGAGTGCAAAGCTGTATAATTATCCGAGATGAGTAGGATACCATTGCCTGAATTTGTTGATGACACCAGGCAGTAGGCAAGTAAATCTTTACCTACTGAAGTAACAGTTCACTTGCTTTCAGGAATGACATCCAGGAAGTACCTATGCACTGCTCGGAAGTTCTGAGCACAATATAATGATTCAAAATGGAGGATCAGCTTTACCGTGAAAAACTATCAATGTTTCTTGTTTTAGTTTCATTGCAGATGTTCAAGAGTGTTTAAGTTTGGTCTTTATAGCTGAGAGTTAGGATCTCATCCATGAAGTACTGAGCACACAGAGCAATTTGGGTCATTTCCATTCTCATCGAGCAAAGACTAAGGAGGTGCTCAGAGGCACCACTGGGGGTTTGCGTGTATGGTAAGGACCTTCTCTGAGTTATAGCTTGCTCCTATTTGCATCATATATCAGTTACCTATAGTAGTTTTTCCTAACCTGCTGAACATTACATATCCACACATACACAGTGAGCACATGTGCTGAAAAACTTAAGTATATTGAGTAGCCATTTCTGCTCTTTATCCCAGATATATCATTTGGCTCTCCTGTAAGATTTTCTTTCCATACATCCTAATACCACTATCCTTTTCTCGTAATAACACAAATTAGTACTCTATAGGTGTAATTACAATAAGAGTTATTTTACTGCAAATACTAGAAGTCCATAACCTGTAATTCACTTTTTCTGATACTCCTCTATTCTAACACAAGACATGTTATTTTAGACCATCTAGGACCTGAAAGCTAATTTTATAGAGTAATATGTAATAGCAATGGAAGCTAAACATTCTCCTTAACCCAGGTTTTACAGCAATGTTGCATTTCTTCACCAATTGGTGCTTGGTTTGCCTACAAATACCATACCTGCCATGCCCATTATGGTTGCAGTATGAGAAACAAACAAGAGGAAGTATGACATGTCTTTATCTGTTTAATTTAAGGCAAGAGTCTATGAAAACTTAAGACTTACCAGCCTGGAATAAATAATCCCTTGTACTATTCCATGGCAGATTCAGGGGCAACAAAAGTATTTGTGCCCTCTACCATGAATCTGCCGTGCTTTTTATGACACCAGCTACTTTTCTCTTACAGAGATGAACTACCACAAGACAGTGTGCTTATGGGGACCAAGCACGTAAAGACAGAGTTGATGGATCCGGAGCCCTGACTGCTGCCTGGCAATGGCTCAGCATGGACTGCTCTCATCCTGGTTGCTCTTCCACAGTACTTTGAGCTGCATGAAGACCTAAGAACCAAGCCAACAGCAAGAGCATGACCAAGAATCTGAGAATCAAGCCTGCAGCAAGTGCATGACTAAGTGTTTACTCCTCTTCCAGATCATACCTGAAACATGGCGTGAAGTTTCATTCTGTTCTTCTGCAGGTAGGAGCACTTTGTTCTGGCTCACATCTTTGTGTAGGCTCACTCTAGGTTACAGGCTTTAGTGTTAGCAATGAGCAAGTCAATGACGCTAAAATAATCCATGAAAACCTCTGTCTTCCTCTAGAACTGACATTGTTTCATCATTTTCTCTCCATTTTCTGGATAAATACCTTCAGCATGAGAATGGCACACTGGCTCACATCCCACTTTATAGCTGAAAAGAACAAACTGACAAACATTTTTAATATGCTGCTGCTTATCAACATCCCAGTGAATAAAGGCTGAATGATATTTCCCTTTGGTTATTCATATGTGTACATGGATATACTGATAAACTGCCACTTAGTCCAAAGGCTGTACAGAAAAAAATCCCCAGATAAAATGCAGTATTCCTAGCGAAAACCTTTACGGAATATGTTCCTGCCCCAAGCTCCTACTGGGAGATGCACAATAATGCTCCCTGAGACCTGGCAACCCTTCTACGTGAGCATATGGTCTGCTCAGCTCTTGCAGTACCACTGCACAGCGAGTGAGCACACAGCAAAGTCAGAGAAAGCAGAGGGCTGTTTAATAGCATGGATTCTGTGGCTACATCAAACTTTTCCAGTACTTCAGGAATGGATTCTTTTTCTCTGCTACTGAAGCGAGCACTGTTTGCAGAAGCAGGAGAGAGCAGAGACAATCTCTTTGGGGCAGAGAGAGTTCGCAGCCATCTCCTACAAAGCCAGTGCTGCTGTGGAAGGATCCTGCCTGATGTGTGAGAAGTTGTGTTTTCTCATGGCGCTACACTGCCTTCATCACTTTTTTTGTCTCTAGATCCTACATAATTTGCTCAGTAATTGGAACAAAGAGAGGGACCTGAAGGTAAAAATCCCACTGCTGATGTAGACTGGCGCAGGGCAAAACATCAGCTGCAGTCACTGTGTTTCTGAGGGAGCCAACAAAGCCAGGCGAGTCAGTGCTAACAAGCAGATCTCGTCCTGCCTCCGCTCCTCGCGCTGGCAGAGCACTGTGCTGAAATCACTGCAGCAGGGATCCGGCCAGGAATGAGCGGCTGAGTTGCAAAGCAAATTAATTCCTGCCAAAAAAGTTCAGCTATGCTCAGAAGTATGTAAAGTGTCCGATTTGAGAAGTGTCAAGTAGCATTTGTGACCAATTATCCAAGATGAAGGGGGCAGAGCTATGTTTATATGTACTAATCTTCAGCCAAAGTTTGAAAACTCCAATTCATGGACACGCATCAGATTTCCTTTCCAGGCTTGGCATTTGCCTGTACGCACGCACACACATTGCTCGGGGATGACAGGAAAACATGATTACGACTTGCAAATAATACAAATAAAAAAAAAAAAAAAAAAGTGAGTGGAGCTGCCATGCAGCAGCAGCATGGTAATTAAGCCTATACTGTGATAAGTGGTAAAAAAAATCACAGACTGCTGTATGAGTAAAATAGCTTTATCAGCTGAGCTGAAATATTACGGTTGATGTGTCTACATTGTTATTTTTCCACAACCTGAGAAGCCTTGGGAAATGATCTACACAAAAGAATATGAACTGAAAGCTGCCTCTGCCATCTTCTGTTTAATTAACACAGGTATACCAGTTTAATGCAATTAATCAACATAGTAGGGATTAAACAGTAACTCACAGCTGAACACGACAGTGTTATCAATTCTATGGTGCAAAAGGGCTGGAAGAAAATGACTGTGGTGACTAGAAGCACTGTGGGAAGGGTGGGAAGCTGACTGGAGTTTTGGGTGGGTTTCAGAGGCTTACATTGATCTATTGAAATTTAAGAGTTGTTGATTTTTCACGTGGCCAAGCAGTTACCCGCCTTGCCCTCTCCTTTCCCCTCGCAGACCTTGCAGGGTAATCCCCCGAGTGGCAGCAACTCTTAAAGCGATTCCTCTCTCTTCTCACAGGTTCCTGATGCCAAAGGTCTGACCTTACAATGAGCAGCACACGGGGTGAGATCGGGCACTGCACCGAGCTTCACACACAGCTATTTTGGTAACCAGAACTGTGTAGTCAGGATAGTACAACCACAAGCACAGTGAAGGATTTATCAGCATATTAACTCTATCAGTGCTGTGTCCCTGTACAGGTTCCTGTGTCTATTTCAGATCATAAACTCAGGTTTGCAGAAACCTTTGTCTGCAGGAGAGGCTCAGCCTGGCTTACTACCACACCACTGCCCTTGTTAATGCACGTACTTCCAGCCCTGATGCACTGGGACCACCACTGCCGGTAAGAAGTTGGCTGCGTTTTCTGGGGTCACTCTCTTGGCTTAAGAATGTTAAATTGGGTGATAACGAGGAGTAACCACGTCCCTTTTTATGGTTGACACTTGTCTTCTAGCAAACAGATGCAGCAATGACCCTCCTCATTTCTCACAGGTCACCAAACAGCCCTGGGATGGGAAAGGTTATTGGCCATTTACCAAACTCTGTCTGACTTGGGTTCATGGGTGAGAGATGAAAGTGCTATACTGCATTACCCATCCCCAGGGCCAGCCAGGCTCCCTAAAGCAGTGTTTTATTTAACAAAGCAACTGCTGGCTCATGCAAATCCAAGAGTTAAGGAAGAGAGGACACAATTTCAACTGCAAATGCTTCCTTAGGGCAGACATCTTAAAGCAAGGATGAAACTCCTTGTTTCAGAGCTGCTCCAGTACACTTGGTGATCAGCATGCTGCTCCTGTAATGAATCTCCCTTCTTACCACCAAAACTTCCATTGGGCAACTTATGGTGTTTCAGTCTCTACACTGTCCTGTTTCATTCCATTTCTCTAGGAAATGCGCCAACACTGGGGCAAGCCTGGAACAGCTGCTTGCCCATGAACACCTTCTAACAGCTTCAAAGACCAGTCACCATGTGCCTTTCTTCTTACCCAGATGAAACAAGCAGTCTCAGGATCATACAGGAACCATTTCCCTGACCTGAGCTACCCAAACATTTTGAATACCCCAGTGCTGCGATGGTGACAGAGCTTCTTGGCTCTGGAGGAGCAGACCTTGCTACTGTCCTGCCTTTTAAAGACGATAGGTGCAATGCTTCATGCTGCAATCGTTACAGGAAGGAGAACATCTGCTCAGATCAACCAAGAATTTAACCTGGTCTCATGCTGAATTTCTTAAGATCTCAAAATCTCATAGTGTTCCAAATTCACTGGCAATGATCAAAATCCTCTTTTGTTTTTCTTCCTGTTCTGGAGTGAACCATGAAACATTCAGAAGTTGCATTTGTTGTTTGATGCTACTACATCATTGTGGCAATAATGCATCTTCTGAGTCAGTTCTATTTCTCTTCTATTTTCTCCTTAATTTAATAGCCAATTTCCAGCAAGATCTTGTTGCCTAGATCCTGCCAACAGCCAGGGAACAAGCGCAAGCCAGCAGAGAAAATGAACGACCAGAAGGTAGGTGAAGACTGATAAATGCAGGCCATTCATGTGACAGAATCCAATTCATTTTCATGCCAGGGAAATTTTTAAATGGGACTTCTCCCAGTGGAGGGCTCACACTGCTCAAGGCCTGCTTCACTATAAAGACAACACAATTATTCAGGCCTTATGATTACTTTTTATTACTAGATTCCCAGTCACAGGGAGCCAGGGCAGAGGTGAGCTCAGGCCCCAGTTTACTACCATGCGCTGTACACACTGTACAGTAGGAGCCCTATAAAAGGTGCTGTCTGCTTTATGGGGATGACAAATGCAGCCAGGCTGAGGGTTGAAGTAGCTGGTCCAAGATTGCAGATCCTATCAGCAGCAAAGCTGAGGACCCAGCCCAAGCCTCTCTACCCTCAACTCTACTGGTTCAGACACTTATTTTTTTACATTTATTTTGAATCATCAAAATGATAAATCGAGCAAGTGCCATGTCCTTTGAAACACTATTTACTGTATTTATAGAAAACATTTTGTTTAGTCGTGCTAGTAGAGATCATTAAGTGAGAAATTCATCAGGAAAAAAAATACAGGCTGGGTGTGACTGAGAAACTTGTGCTATATTCTGCAGTACCAGGATCCTGCCATCCTATCCTCTGCTGTCAGGTTGGGGTCACAACTGCCATTTGGAGATGCAACTTCCATGGAGATGTGAACAGAATATGAATACAATTCTGCGTAAGTGGATTTTTGTTCAGTTTTAGTTTAATGCAATGTATAAAGTCTGTACAAAGTCTGCTGTCAATCCCAGCCTCGTCATGAAAATGCATTTGATCACTACTTGTTCAATCCCATAATGCATACCTGTGTACCATACCATACCAACACCACTCCATTTACATGTTAAAATTATTTTACCAGGTCAGCCCTTCAACATTTCACATTTCTTTTGTAAAAGATTCTATAGCACACATCAGTTGTGCTCTCTCTCTACCTTCTGATCAGTTGGCAGATTTTCTTAAGGCTATTTTAACTTACTGTAACATTTCTCTACTTTCTTATTTGAGTAATAGGGGCTTTCACAAACATATTATGACCTAAAAACAACTCTCAAAAACCAAATAGATACTCATTATCATTTTCTCTTTAGTATTTGCAAGTTCTGAGTTATCTTATGCAACCTTTACATGTTAGCTACTGTTTTACCTTTTGGTAGTTTTGCTCAATTACAGAAGGTTGTGATAATAGACAGATGTGTGTTTGTACATTTCTTTACAGATGAAATCAATGAAATGTCCTGAAGTCTAGTAACTATTCAATACTAGTTTATATGGCCCTCTTTGCTCCTACTGCTGCTTTGAACCAATTTATTTAGTCATTTTGACTTTACTCAGATGCATTCTTTTCTGCTGCAACAGCAGTTATACAGGATGTTTGAAACCATGCAGTCATTTCCATTCTGGATTTCATGAGGGTTTATTCTTGTCTGAGTGATGAATCATCCACACATCCCTCTGTGGATTCCAGGTGAGTTACTCACACTAGGTGCTTCCAAGTAATACACAGAAAGGTGCTGAGAAAATGACAAATCTCTGCCCAGTCAGAAAGCTCAGCAAAGGTAGATCAGAGAAAAACACCCTTAAAATTTTTCTAGAGGAAACCCAGGGCCAGAAAGCTTCTGCCTTCAAAAAAGCATGACAAGCAGGGAGGTGGAGTTCTTGCATTACTGACTGACCAACGGCTGCTCCCTGTCCTCAGAAATAGATCAGGAAATAACTGAAAGTACCTGAAGATATTGAAAGGATAATTAAGTTTCATTGTGAGAATAAGAAGGTAATCTGTCTAGACAAATCTAGGGCCTAGTATTGAAAACTGTAGTATCTGAATATAAAAAATGAGTAATTTTGAATAAAGATGTCTATCAGGACTGTAAATTCAGAGAGTAAAAAAGTAGCCTTGCTTAATAGACCATCTCTCCATCTTCCTCTAACTCATTTTCTTGTTCTATTTCTTCCTTTTGTGTTCTTCCAAAAAAAAAAAAAAAAAAAAGTAAAATCTGATACTGAGAATGCTTTAGCTTCATTTCAACCTTTTCTTCTCAAAAGGTTTAGTTCCACTGGGAAGAATCCCCCTAGCTCAGCCACAGTGGAGGAAACCTTGCAGAGCCACTTTGCAACCACAACAGCTGTATTTTGAGGGGTTCTCCAAAGCAGTCAGGACCCTGTTCTTGTGGAGCTCTCAAAAATGCCTTTGAACTGGCATGAGAAATCACCTGGGACCCAAAGCAGAGCACAGGGCGCATAGGACAGTATTTCCTCTGTGCCTTTTTTGCTGAGCAGAACTGCTGCACTATAAACAAATGTGAGTTTTGCTTCATTCTTAGATAGTGTGAGTTATGAAAGCCCACTCCAGACATAATGAATGTATAGATCATTTTGACCAGATCATAATCTATGAGTAAATAATGTTCTCTGAAAACGTATAGGTGAAATAAAGAACTTGCTACTATTGCTCTATTGGTATCAGGGATTACTGATGAGGCCAACATAGGTCTGAGTCTGTGCTGGAGTTTATATACAATGCAGAACTAACGACAGGGTTTGGCTAGCAAATTCCATCCCAGATTGGGATATTCAGGGATTTTACAGCTGCAAACAGAACCTGAAACTATACAGAATTTATCTGTCTCCAGACTTTATCACAAGGCCCAAACTCAGATTAACCGGCAGACACAAAACATTTATAAAATTTTTCCATTAGGCTCCCCTGATTTTGGTAGTGATAATTAATAAGCAAATCCCATAGCAACTTTCAAAAGGAACAGGACTTTGGTGCACCTAGTCTAACACCTATGACTTCACTGCACAGAGTAAGCCTGAGGACCCAATGACTGGCTGCTATCATGGTCTTTACCACAGCAGAGTTAGTTTTAAAGAAGATGGCACTTAAGTGACATCTGTGTGTAATGTGCTGCACTGTCCAGACACTGGACTCCATGTATTTTGCCCTAAAACTAGAGAGGAAGTCACTGGGGGAAAAAAAAAAGGAAAAAAACACAAGGGAATAAAAGTACTTTTGAAAGAGAAGAAATCTACATTTCAATGAAAATCCTTTCAAGGCATTTCAAATAAGAGTCTGAGAGAAATAATTACAAAGTTTGGAGAGAAAGAACGTTAGCTTTGATATCTTTTTCTTCTATGAAGCAATTAAAATAAGCAATTTTTCAAATACTAAGCAGAAAATTACTAATGGCTGAACCCAAAAGCTTTCATTTCCTTCTTGGGGCCTTTATTCTTCTAAAAAAAGACAAAAAATGTGAAGGTGGTTTTCCAGATAGATTAATGCATAAAGCAGTCGCTAGTTGGATGTCATAAAAACTACAGCAGCATAGAATAGCTGAGATTAAGAGCTAGATCTAAATCATGCAACAGTCCAGTTAATATCAATGTCTAATTAAGAAATGCATAAGAAGTCTGTAATGTTGATTTGATGGAGAAAAACTCTAATAGGGTTTCTTTTGGAATTTTCCATTTCAATTGCTGTGTAGACTTTTAATGGATGTCCTCTCCAGTCTTTGGTATTAGCAGGAATCATCCTCAAATTAAAACCAGGGCCTAAAATGGAACACAGGTAGACAAATTAGCTTGTCTGGGAAGCAGTCCGGATAGCATGACAATGTGAGCTCAAGCTGAAATTTTAGTACAAATAGAAGAGAACAAATGTCTCAAATCTGGTGTGGAAACCCTATCTGCTTATCGTTTAAACAATTTTAAACCCTGTAATTTCAAACAATGCAATGTAACCCGTTTCCTCACCTCCCTCAGCCTGCCAAAATATGCAGAAAGCCACAGACCATTAAGAATTATTAATTAGCCTTCTTAAATTGGAAGAGCTACTATAGCCATGTAGTCTTTCTGTAGCCATGCATGTTACTGTCACCTAAAGGCGGGCTCTTCTTGGCTTGTAACAGCATTTAGAACACATGGCTCCCCATTGCCATCAGTGCTGCAATTAGTCTCCCACTCCCTTCTGGGTAACTAACACACTCAAACTTTGAGCAAAATGAAACCTGAGGCATCCGTCCCAGATTATCCAGGATGTTTGGTTTCTAGGTATGAAAGGAGAACTGGTTTTACACTGTGTGTCACAGATACCCTGAAGTTGTTAAGTTACAAGCAGTGTAACTGTTAGCATGCATAAATCCTCACAGCAAAGAGGAAGAAAGCATAGCACTGGCTTAAAGCAGCAGTGTATTTGTTATCTCCACTTTGTTGTTGACCCAACAAATCCGGGGGGAATTATCTCAAGAATCCAGGAAGACAGCAAACTCAAAATAAGCCCTATGACCTAAGGAGCAAGCACACTGGGGAGTCATTTTTAAGTTCATTAGAGCACATTAAAATACAATACGCTGACCATGGTAAAGGCAAAGCATATTATTCCTTCTGCCCACGTATTTCTTTCAAGTACTAAATCCATCCAGAGTCCTTTCAGTATCATACCATAAAGCCTTGCCACTTCACTTTACAAACAAAGTGGAAAAGATCAGAGGTAAAATCAGAACAACAGTGAAAGTTTGGCACTTCCAAATTGCTGTCACTGCCTGAAAAGTCACAGCCTAAATCCTTATCTGGCATTTTTCCATTGATCAATGAGGCACAGATGCTTCATATTAAAAAACGATACCATGGGACTGGGGATGCCCCAAGGATTTTTCTCCTTGAACAAGGGAGCTATGACATTCTCAGCACGGCACCCACCCTCTGAATGATGAGGGTCTAATGATGTGACATACAGCTCATAAGAGTCTGATTTTCCACAAATAATTCCGCTTGACTGTATGACTGGGAAACTACCAGGTTTTCAAAATAAAATGGAGCACAGCTTTTGCAGGATGCTTTCCCTGCAAGCCTGGATTTATACAATACATAGGAAATAAGAATATGAAGCTGGATGCCTTCTGCAAATAATACACAACAGAAAAAATAAACAACCTTAACTTGTCCAACACACTTGAGAGCCACAAATTTCCTTACTGTTTTACTAAAGGAGAGGACGACTTCTTTCCTCCATAAAACTATCCTTTCAGACATTACTACAGTCATGACCTCACTGTGGTTCCTGAATTCTTCTGAAAAAATGAAATGAACTAATACAGCAGTGATCTCATCAAAGCATAAAGGACACCTTATACAGCAGGGAAAAGAATATCTGGAGAACCTCAGCGCTCCATCTGCATAAAGACAGTAGAAAAAGGACTGTAACATTGGAGAGAATGAAAGATTCAATGCTGGAGAAGCATTTTTCCATCTTATAAATGATTAGGATTCATCTTACCTATCACACTTGCCATCCTTCTAGCTGTCCCTACAGGTGTTCTTTTTTCTCCTACCTTCATCAATACCTTCTCTTGTCTCTTCTGTGCTTTTCATACATGTTTTAACATACTTGGTTACTCTTTGGATCATACACATTACTGTTCTCAACTACACTCAAAATATATTTTTAGGATATAACAGTGCTGTTACACAAATATTCACAAACTTCATTCATTGCTTAGATAATTCTGGCTAAAGACATGTTTCTTCATGTTCTTACAGTTCTGAGGTCAAGGAGTCCCGGGTTATGGGAGCTCCCATCTGTCTTGGGCCCTGGTACCTTCTGGCAGTAACCGGGAGGGCAGGCAGGGAGAGATGCTTTGTTTTCTTCGGTTGGACTATCTATGAAAGTGTATTGGTAACTGAGAATTCCACCACATTTTTCAAGCTGAGGCTGAAAACAAGAAAATCTGCAGAATCTGAGTACAGCATTCATCTTATCTCTTGCACCCACAGGTGCACCTCACTCTGGCCTGAGATCACATGTTAAGCGATGCAACGACAAACCGGTTTCCTCACGCCACAGCTGAATGTCACATAGCTGCCCTGGGTACGTGTCAGTGCTCTGCCACATCTCCGCTCCTCTAGGAGCACAGTGCCAGCACAACCCTTTTCCTATCCCACCACCATTGCCCACCTTCTGATTGCTGCAGGCTTGACAGGAGTAGACAAACCTATTCCTTCCTATCTGTAGCACTGCTCAGCCAGGAAAAAGCCACAGGGCTTTCCCTGCAGGGGAAAGTTTTAGCCAAACCATCACTTCTGCCAAAAGAATGAGGAATTCCTTGAGGTAGGCCTCCTTGGATGCAAATAATTCTTCCCAGGCTAAAGCAGAGCTTTATAGCTAATACATCTGAGTCACAATGTGGATTTGCACTTTACCTGTTAAACATAACTACTTTGTGTCCAAAATACAGATTCTATTCCTAACACCACTTACATCTTCACAACTTCTACATGAGCCGTATGTGCGACAAGCTAAGCGATTGAGACTTCTCTCACAGTCAGCAGGAGAGCAACATGTAAAATACCTGTTTTTCAGAGGTGAGGTCAGCAGCATCCCCACTGGCACATCTGCTTTGCTGAATAAAACGCCAGAGATTTGCAAAACTCCAATGTGCATAAATTGAGTTCATTGGGCCCGCACAAGATATCATTTGACCTATTCATTTAATAGCAGGTCAGTATTTACTCTCAATACAAAATATTTGCTCTTTTACAACAGGCAGCATCTTAGCAGTTCTCATACATGGGTACTTGTATATTAATAAAGGACAAAAAGCTAAGAGAAATTACAAGAGAACTCAGGATACCAACAGGTCAAAAAAAGAGCCTAAATACAGTAAGTAGCTTCAGAAAAATGCTAATATTCAATATTTCCCTGCTTAGACTGTACAGTTGTTGAGATGAGACTGCCTGAGCTTCCAGAGGGACATCCCTGAAGCCTTGCACAGAGCCATCGACATTTGGCTTTGATGGTTTCAAGTATTTCTACTATTTTTTTTTCCCCTCACACCTCAGAAAAAATCTTCTTGTAACACGTTTGCACTTGATGCCTTACATAGTGGTTCTTGCTCTGTGACCTCTTATTACAGTACTTTCTGCCTTATACAACATACATGAGATAAGTGCTAGTCATATATATCCTAATTCTTTCTTGATTTCATCTGATCTAGAAATACTTTTTAGATATCTGCAATAAAGATTTCCAAGACTTCTTTTGTGTGTACATCTTCACCTATTGTATTTGGCCTTTTAATGTCATCATGATTCTTACAGGATACTTGCAACACATGCACCCAAACATCATTCATTGTTACACATTGTGTTCCCCTCCCTCTGTTGACTATTCCTAAAGTTTTTGGGGGGGATAGCAGAAGCAAAATTGATCATAATAATGCAAGTGAGAAAACAGGGAACAGATGACCAGCAATATAACTGTTTAAATGGAATTTAGACCTGCCATTCCCAGAGCAACTTGATTTGAAATAAAAACCAAGTGATTTCAAAAGTCCACTTAATACTGGGAAAGGTGTGAGCAGAATGCACAGGTCAGAGCACATTTCATCTACATCCAAGATCCCAGCCATGAGATTACATATCTCAAAACAGACATCCCCTTAAAGAGGCTGCTTAAATAATAAAACTTCTTGTAATAATCAGAAGAGGTGCACTGAGGAGAGGAAGCACCTGCTTTGCAATGAAAAGTTTGATTTTGAAAAAGTCTCATTAGGTTAAAGGAACTGTACTGTAGCAGACAGCATGGCTTGTATGGATCTTCATGGAAGTGACTAATTAAGAGGTAGACATCTCAGTTTTCCCCTGAAACTTACACTAGAAATTCAGTACAAAGGTTTGCTGCATTCTATCGGGTTGACTTCATTACCTTCAGGAGTAATAGAAATTGCCTTTGTTTCCCTGGGCTGTGGAATACAGAGGAACCCATGAAAAGAAAGGGGAAAAATAAGAGATGCTGATTTTCTTTGGATGAAATAAAAAAAATAGAGCTTTGAGAACATTTGAGTACAGTATGCTCTGGATTTTTAAGAGAAGCTCAAAGAAACAATTTTAAAGAAACATTTTCTAAATGCATGCCTGTTAGTTTATTTTCATTTTGTGTTGCCATGTATAATTATGAGAAACTTACAGAAAACCCATAAGACTTTCAGTCTGTTAGAAGTGCCTTTTCCAAGATTATACTGTAGGCTATTACTTCAGCCTGCTGGGTATCGTGTGTAGGCAAGGTGTAAGATTATGCACATGAATATTTCTGTCTACCACTTGCGTGCTGAGACAATACCAACTCACACTTTCTTCTGTCATTGGTCCTTATTCCATTGAGGATATTCTTAATTACCAGCAAGACAATTGGGTAATATCATATAAAGCATCACAGAATCATTCCTGTGATGATTTACACCTGCTAAGAGTCTGATTATTGAATTTTAAACCATAGTAAGCTCAGAAGGTAGATGATATTTTTCTACAGGACACTGTTTCTATTTTTAATATAACTACTCTCCTCTTTCCAATTCACTGGCACAATTCTCTTAAAAGATAGAATTTTCGTACACACAGACACCATTCCTGAGCATCTGAGCTGCCTTGAAAAACTCAGCACTCCTATAGTAGTTTAAATCAACTCAAGTCTAAACACTGAAACACTGAATTTGCCAACGTGCATGAGGGTCATGGGGAGCACATCCCTTCTTGGGGATTCCAAAGAATACAAATACAGAAACAAAAACAAGTTCACTGCATTCCTTGCTCCACTTCGAGATTATGGTTTTACATGGCTTTTGTTTGTATTTATATGTATTTATACACACAACTCTTGCAGGATTATTCCAAAATCTTTGATGGAAATCCTGTTGATTCCAGTCTCTGCTTTCCACTGGATTACGGAAGATGTTTGTGCAACAGGTTCACTGAAGATGGAACACTAAAGAAATGGATAATTTTATAAACACACTGGGGAGGGTAAGTATCCAACAGAAAAGTCACACAGAAATCACACAAATTAGTCTGCTTGAAACAAATAAACCAAGGAATGCCTGCTAAAGAGTCATGAATTTCTTTATAACTGTTACCGCACATGGAACTCTCTTTTTTCTCCTGAATCACCTACAGAAACTCTGCAGCTGAAGGTGTTTTGATAGCAGTTACGATCAGAACACCACTGCTTCTCATACGTGAAATACAACACTGGGAAGGATTTTTCCGCTCCTCAAATCACTCTTCTGAGGCTTTATATCAATCTCAAGCAATTTGCCTAGCCATTTCTATGATAAAATAGGTGTTTTTATCCATTTAGAAGAGCAATAAAACTAAGGAAAATTCAGGCAGAACATGCTCTTTCTTTAAAGCTTCAATTCAGATAGCGAGGATCTGGTTTGTGCTGTACTTCTCTCATGAACTCAACTTTCCATAGTGCATTAAGTGTTGTAATAATGCAAATCAAATACAAATTTTAATAACTCCTTCCATTAAAATGATCTATTAAAGTTTTAAGAGTCCAACACTTATGAGCATTATTCTAATTGCATGATTTTGCTCGGGGCAGGTTTTACAGATCTGCCTGATCATTGGATATTTGCACATTTAGGATTATTTTAAATTAATTTTTGGAAGAGTTTCAGTCTCAGTAGCAACAGTTGTTTAATAGTTGTCTTGTGGGTAACTACGCATCTGCTTCCACACGAGAAAAAAAAACTACATTTAGAACTCTGGGAAAGGAGGTGGCAGAGGCTTACAGAATGACAAGCAGTATAAAGAACGTTCTGAAGATGTTTGCTCACTTTAGTACAAGGAGCAAAAGAGGCTTAAATTAAAAGATAATATATATTTGTTATGCAATACAGTTAAATTGTGGTACTCTCCCACAGAACACAAAAAATATAATTGTATTAAGAAAAGCTTTAGAATTCAATGACTGCAGCTCCTTTGATACCGTTAACCTTTCTGGTTTCAATGCAACTTGTAGGATGGATTTCTAATAGAAGGATGTGCAGTGGAACTCACACACCGGCTAAGAAAGTGGGCAAGCTGTGCAAAGCTTCCTAACATTTTTATGTTAACAGAAATAATTCAGATCAGTGCTGGGGGACAAAGTTCTGTAATTCCTCCTCAGAATCCATCCCAAACAAAACCACTGTGAGATATTACATGATATATATGGTCCGTGCCTGGGGCTGTCCATGAAAACTTTGTATGGGATACTAATGCCAAACAGGCAAAAAGAGTTGGAGAGAACAAATCAGTTTTCAAGAGGCTTCCCAACTAAAAAGAAGTTAAAGATATTTCAAAATAATGTAAAGTGTCTCAATAGATATTCTTCTAAATTATCACTGGCTTTGAAATATGCTTTGGTTTAAAATTTTAATTTCTATATGAAAGCAAAAAAAAAAAGAAATATTTTGAGATTAGTGAAGAAAATAATTTGGTGCTTATTCCTTTCCTTTTAAATGTATTGGTTAGTCACAGAACTAGTTGAAAGAATGAAATCTTAAGAACTCCCAAAGGATAGGATGAAGTATTTCTCTACTAGCTACAAAATGAGAGAAAAATCTTATGTCACTTTCATTAGCGTACAGATTTAGTGAAATACATTCTCACAGAGGTTGCACATACTGGAACTCAGGGTTTGGGTTTCTTTCCAAGTGTGATGCTTACACACGGTAAGTGATAACTCTTCTTTTATTAGACACTGTCATCTACATTTCTAGATAAATACCTGGAGCTATTCCAGCCTCCACACGGGTGATAGCCTTTTTTTCCTTATGGAATAGAATCCTAGAATCCTTTGAATTGGAAGGGGCCCTTAAAGGTCATCTAGCCCAACTCACATGCAATGAACACGGACATCTGCAACTCGATCAGGGGGCCCTGAGCCCAGTCCAGCCTGACCCTGAGTGCCTCCAAGGACAGGGCATCATTTTTCTTACACTGCCACAAACAGGACAGGAAGTCTGAGCATGGTATTTCAGTCACTTTTAGTTCACAGACTAACGTGTTAAAACAAAAATGATGATTAACTCTTAAGTAATTTAGAAGTGGGCTATCCAAGGTGAAAGAGCCCTAGATGCCAGGAAGGATTAGGCTTTGGGCAGGGGACAAGGCAAGCAACACAGGGATGGTGTGCACAGCCATACCATGCAATGATAATTGTGTGGGGCAGGAACATCCCAAGGTGTCCGCTCAATTTGTCAGGAATTTCTCCTCTGAACTATTACCTCCAGATCTCTCCAGAACACTCTCTGCCCTTTTATCTCTGAGCTATCTCAGAGTTTACTGCCTGCCTATTGCCTTGGCTGAACTGCACTAATAGTGAACTAATTACATACGAACACTCTAATTTGCTTTATGTCTTTCTCAAAAAGCCACGCGTGTGCAGGCACGCACACAAGTAAACTTTTGCTCATGCTGTAAAATTGCAGCACGACGTAGAATCAGTGCACCAGCCCAAACATTACAAAACATCGCATGCTCACTGCCCATCTACTGCTTGTCCCTATCAGGCCACCACCAGTGCTTGTCATTCCTGATCTGCAACATCACCTGGTGCTCCAGACCAGAAAAGGGAGCAAAGAAGAGAAATACGTGTTTGTCATTGAACTGAACTGAGAAGAAGGAAACCGAGGACGATAAGATCATTGCCTGCAGCACTTTGTTTATGAGAACATCCTTCCAGTGATATATGCCTGCACCAGGTGAAAGTATTGTGTCACCCCTAACATATTTTAAATGCCAGGGCTGTCATGCAAGAAGACAATGATGAACAAGTTTAAACAGAATATGGTACTGTAGCCATGTGCAGTGTTACCTTTTAAAAGGTTTGCATCAGTAGCATTTCTTAACAAAACATTTATGAACTGTTACATTCTCCTACAGAACCTCTTTCATACTCTCAATGAAATTATTCCTATTGCAGATGAAGTATGCATAACATAATACATATATTAAACAAATTAGGCTACTTTCTCATGCAAGTTTTTCAGGCTATTTCACATGACCTCCCAGCCATACTATTTGATCTTAACTCCTTGGATAACAATTTAGGGACTACACTTCACTTGGCAAATAGGTAAATAAAGGGACATCCACACTGCTCCAAGAGCAGGAACCTGCCCCAGGTCAGAGGTTTGTTTGGTTGATCTCTGGTGTGTGCCCATTAACTAGCTGCTGGAACTCCCAGACTGCATTACCTAGTTTTATTTGACATAAAAGGACTTGCACGCTGTGGAGCACTGAACGCAGGGTCAGCTGGAGAATTCACTTAAAATACACTCCTGTCCCAAAATGAAACACTGCTTGAGAAACACCTCCTGCCACAAAGCAGGTATGCACAGAACTACTGGCATATGGCAGTTTTCTCCCCAGATAAATATCTCAAGCTTGACTGCATGAACACCACCACTATGCTACAAGGCCATTGCACAACATGACTATTTTCCCAGATTAACAGTTCAGAGAGTCTTGGGAACACCAGCATCCAACACATGATACTGAACACACACACAGCCATATCCACCTCAGATTCAGATGAAAGAGCTTTAACCACCTATGGAAGGAAGGCAAGCATGACATCAGAGTTTTCCATCTTTGAGGTCAGAGCCATTCTGTGAACATCCAAGACAGTATTAATTTACAGGAGAGGAAAGGGCATTCCTGATTGCCTGAAAAATGTTCACAGAGCTAGGATTCCTTAAGCACTGACTGACTGAGGAGGCCCTGTGTGGACTTGTGTAACCTGTTCAACACCTCCTCATCAGTTTTCTTTTCTGCACAATGGAGACACCTGATTTTTTACTCACAAGGTTATTAGGAGGACTTTCCAATTAAAGTTCTTTACAAATGAAAGTGTCTTGCGAACAGTATTTAATCACCTGGCTAAAAACAGTCTCCAATTTCTTCAGGCAGAACCTCAGTTTTCATAGGGACTGGTCAAGGTGTTCGGTTTACGTAAGGCTGCAGGATCTTACGCTGCATCTTTAAGACATAGTTTACTTCTGAATCAGTAAATGTACTAGACAAAGCAGCCATTATTTATGCATTCCTGCATACATGGCAAGGTGAAAATAATAGAATAAACATCATATACTTCATTATGATATCGGTTTACACTTCCAGGGTACACAAAAAGAGGCCATTTCATCAAGCTAATTGCCTGAAAGTAAAAGAGAGAACTTTAGCTATTAGTCTATTATGGGGCTTTTTTCTTAATCACAAATAGGGGCCGTGTGTCCCCAGGGGGATGTGTATTCTAATTTACAATTGAACTACAGATCAGAGCAATCAATCTTGTGCAGCACTTTTACAGTGTAATTGCTGCAACATAACAAATAAAAAAAAGCAGCCTAAGTCGAGTTTCAGCTTGAGGTGGAGATATTTACCAGGCATTGGGTCGGGGTGGGAGGGAGGCAGAGAGGCACCACAGCCATGAATATGCAATGAGGGCTCATTAGTGCCCCAGTGTTGCCATGACGAATGGCATTATCCCCAGCCTGGTGCAGCCTAAACATGAATTTTATAACGACCCATTTATCATGACTTGTCATGGGGTTCTTTACTGTACTTTCTACTGGCTCTCACACCTTCCTCCATTATCACCTCAGAATTCATTTTGTTATTTTGTCTTATTCTGGTTTAGTTTTTGGTAATGACGCCCAACTTACAAGAGAAGACGACTGCAAACAGCAGTGTGCTGATGTGCCAGAGCAACTTAAGGCTTCCTCAGCTGGAGACGCACTGCCAAATGCGTAGGTGGTCTTCAGACCATTTACCAGGGGATAAGCATCCTCATTGTCACAAATATCTGCAATCTTGTCAGTTGACTCAGCAGAAAGGTCTTAGATTGACCAAGCATCAAGACAACTATCTTTCCGTTCTGGCAGATGTGATGGATGAATCTGTTTTGTTGACCTAGGCCTGTCTAAAAGTGCTCTTCCTCAGCCCACGCCAGTGATTTGTACAGTGTAAAAAGTCACCCCTTGCCTCTACATTGATAAAGGTACCGAACCAGGTAAGTAGACAAAAACTGCATTCTGCCTAACTCCTGTTAGCTGGAAAAAAAAAATACTAGATGCAAAACTGAAGTGACAGAAAAAAACATTAACTTGCCAGGAGCAAGAGGTAATAACCAACTCCATAGGAAAACAAAATTACCAATAAGTAATTAGTGTGTCTGGCTTGAGCTCATTTTTGGTCACTGCACGTTGTCTGTTTTACTGCTGTCCCTTTGGCCTACCCGATTCCACATTTAATACACCACTGCTTATAAAGAAATCCCTGCGGCTCCGGAGGCTGAATTGCCACGCTGGGGTAGGGCCTGCTCTCCAGTATACAGAAGCTTTCATTTCCCAAGTTACAAATCTGACATCTCATGGCCAAATCCATGCCAGTTTATTTCTGGGAAGTCTGTCCTCATTATTTACCCCAAATAGTTTCACTGTCAGTATGCCTTTTTTTCCCAGTATGAAGTGGCTGCAGCATCTGAAAGTATCAAGCCTCTCTTTGTTGGATTTTACACTTTTGCTATTACAAGAATTTGTCTTTGGGGACAAAAAAAATCAAGCAACTTATTTCCAGCTATTACTTGGATAGGACTTCATGTTCTTAAACAAGTTGTGAGCTCCCATGATCTCTGAAAACAACTCTCCCGAGGTCTCACATCAGGATAGTCCTACAGTTCTTTCATTACTCTACTGGATGTTTGAAAATATTAAAAGGCATCGAACATCCCAGTCCAGCAATTTATAGACTCAGAGTCTGGTGCTGTAGCCCTCAAAGCCTCTATTTCTTCCACAAAATCCGCACTTTGCTATTATCGTCACCAAGACAGGCATGTGTTTCACTAGAGGAGCAGTTTGTCAAAGCAACAGTCCATTACCCAGAGATTCATCACAGGTTCTCACTTCAGCACACAATGGGAGAGAGCCTGCATGCCAGAACGTGAGGGGGAAGGAAAGCTACCTTGCAATGAGGTGCATGAGGTATGCGGCACACTGATTTAAGTCAGGCATAGCTGATTAGGGCAGCAAATGCTGAGGTGTTCATGCCCTCTTTTTTTTTTTTGCCTGTCCATGAGGTCAGACTGCCATACCTGACTGCACAGCCACTATCTGCAGCTTATAAAATGCAGTAAGCAGATGGCCACCTGAGTTGAACTTCGTGATTCTTAGTCCCACACAGCAAGTTTTTTCTATTACTTTATAGCAATAGCTGGTGGTCCTTCAGGGAAACATGCTCATCTTTCTCCCACTCATCAAAAAGACAGACATTGAAACAAAGATTATTAAAGACCAGCCAATGCAGATGACATCTAGATCTATGTCGCTATAACATCCAGTGCCACTACAATCACACTGTAGATTTCTAGGCTGAGATCAGCAGCCATATGGAGGGCAGCTGCCTGAGACAGAAAAGCATTTACTGTTCCTCAGTCAATCTACAAATGGCAATAATTAAAATAAAATTCCAACCCTCAAAATATTAAGTCCTCGGTTCTAAACCAACAGGCCTCAGACTATAGGAAACACCCACATTTTGGGTGGAAGAAACTGTCACATGAATCCAGATCCCAGTATCGAACGTGAGATCTTCTGAAGAGAAGTTATAAAAAGGCAATATTTTAAAATGGAAGATAAGCACATAGTGTGGGACTAATTGTTTATCCAGAATTCAAGGGAAGCTTAATGACTGACTGCCTTAGAATCAGAAGCTGGCTGTGAGCAAACCCACTGAAAAGTACTACATTAAAATGTACATTTGGTGCAATCAAATCCTACCCACAAAAACATGCATACTTCCAACAGTTTGCTACATTTACAGATAGAATTCTTAGGACACAAGAAAATATGGAAAAGAACTGCAGGTGTGATTACTGTATAATGTGTTTAGTATCTGTTCAATTGATGTATTTACAACAAAAAAAACCAGATACTATTTCTCTGTATAAAGTAGCATACTTTAAAGGCATTTGATAAAATGCAGCTTGGAATGAGTTTCGTATTCAGTAATTTGAACACCTAGACAGTGTCAGGAACACATCCCACCGTGCCTGCAAAGAGTATCAGTTATACTACATAAACCTGAACAGCCTTTTCTTAGGCTATTTCTTTCCGTGGAGAAATCCCTCCCTCCCTTCTTAATTGTATTTCAAAAGTGGCCTAATAATGTTTTCCTCACCATTCCCCCTCTAAGGCGTAGCTTTAGGCATCCTAATAAATGAACAATCTTTTCCCTGGTTCTATTTCAGTTTTGGCTTTAAGCACTGGCTCCAGATAAGGAAAGACAATGGCTCTCTGCTTTCCGTTTTTAAACAAACAAACAAAACGTCCTTCTCCACTATCCTCCTCTTATCCCTCCACTTTCTTTAATGACATCTTCAGTCATTAATGAGTTAATAAAAATCTCAAAGTCATCTGGGAATAGATAAGGGAAAAGAAAGAGGAGTATTGTACACATAATGACAGGCTCCCTGCTGGCCCTAAGATGTCATGGGTCAGCCATGTTAAGAATGTGTGTGCCCAATCATCTGCTGATTTTTATCAGCAAGGCCTCAAGCAGAATCTGACACGGCCAGTTTGGGAGTTACAATGAATAAACAATGACTTCTTGGATTGTTGGCGGCTGTATGATAGAGTGAGAGGGTTTATATATACTAAAACATGATGACATTAGCAATCAATATACCAATTACTGGACAAGTTATTGGACGAAGAATGCACATGTCTTGAGCTTTGTGCACTTTGAACATGCTACCAGTGATGGAGACCACAGAAACAATGGTGCTTAACCCTTCCCAAGCTAGATATGCTATTTCTTGACAATGCCTTCAAGTTCGATTGCATGGTGAGAAAAACAACAACAAACAACTGGTCTGATTCAGCATATTAAGTCTTCCAGATAGAAGACACAAGCTTGACAAATTTATTTTTCATTAGGACTTAAAGGAATAGATTTTTCAAGTGAGCATTTGGATGCTTGAACAACAGATAATTTAAATTGTTCCCTATAAAATTTCAGAGGAAATCGATTTCTTTTCACCCAAGCACCACAAGCATACCACAAACTTCATCACTGAGAACTTAAAACACATTTTTATAGGATCATTTAGACAAATATCCCAACATGCTTCACTTGCTATTCCACAATAGAGGAAGAAGATAGAACTCTAAGATACTTCTTTTATTCCTGTGCTACCAGAAATACACTGCTGCATCTGTTCAGTGTCATCTTCTTGCTCTCTTTAGAAAGCTCAAAATATTCAGTGTTTACAAGTTTATCTTCTATTATTCTGGAAATGATTGTGAAGACTCAATGTCAGTTTTATAATTGAAACCAGAATGAAATGTGGTTAAGTCAGTCACCTCATTCAAAGCACAAACGCAGAAGACAATTGACATGGAGACCAAAGAAGAGGACAGAGCTGCCACATCTGGGGCACAGCAGAAGCACTGGACAAGCAGTGTCATCTCTCCATTCAGACAGACAAGTATACATTCCAATGGAAAGCTCATAGGCTTTGCCTTGAGATGAATCATTAAAATTATGTGGGAAAGATTTTAAGATGTTTCTCCTTTTCTGTACGGCATTATGAATGACAGCTTTTACTGAGATCTGGGAAACAGAGCTGAGGAAGCAGCAATGCCACATGCATTTTGACTTTTGCTCAGGTGAGAGGAAACAAGACAAGGCATAAATATACAATGACTTTGTCTCCTAGGGAATCAAGCAACGGTAGAAATTGTGCAAGAAAACCCAAAACACATGTATGCATTTTGTGTAGATTAGAGGCTGAATAAAATCTTAAGATGCATCTCTTCCAGACTGCTCTTGTGATGCAAGAGCTAAAGTGTTGGTCTAAATTACAATCATATCTGCTCCAGCTTCTGAGCACTAAGCATCTCTCAGAGCTGTGTTGGACAGTAATGGCAGAGGGATCAGTCCCAGACATAAGGGAAAAATAGATGAGACCACATCTGGTTTTAACTGCAGCAGTTATGAAATGCTCAGCTGCATCCTCTCAAATGGCTCTTCCCATTAAGTTCGTGAAAAGTTTGGAAGTGAATTTGTCCAGCATGTCTGATATGAATAACAAAATGCTTTAAATGTAAATGTTTCATAAAATAGCACCATTATCATACATTACAGTGAGTACAGTTGAAAAAACTCAGTCCCTCCTCCGTAATTTACAATTAACTTTTTCCCTCAAGGTAACAGCTACATTCACAAAAATAATGGTAATAGATTGACCTTGTTATGAATGGATAACAAGCTGGAAACAATATAGTTTGTCACAGAGCATTAACTGTTACTGTTGAAATTGTAAATAATGCGTATAGAACATACAATGTAAATGGCTCCCCTTAAAAATATTAATTATGTCGATTAAACACTTGATGTATAATGGATTACTCTGAAATCTACTTAAGTCCATGTCAGACTGAATACACCATTGCCTAAGATCCTTTTCTGCCCTGACTGCTCATTGTGGACCTAGCACTTACAGTGGAATATGGCCTTAAATTAAAGATATATGGCTACTTTTTTTTTTTTTTTTTTTTTTTTTGGCTTGGATTGCTCGCATGCTTTTTCACAGAATACAGCATCAGAGACACTAGTGTCTAGAGACACTAGGCTCTTCTGACATGCTTTTAGGCTGCTTTGGAAGCTAATGAAAAGAACCCCCATCCAACAGTACAGGCCACTCACTGAAGGATCTCTATGGGATTCAGAGCCCACCACAGGCTTCAATGCCACTTCATAATTACTGGTAACGGGACAGAAGAATACAAATAAGTTTTCACACCTGGCTGGTTTCTTACACAAAAGTGGTGCAACTCATCACCCATAAGGAAGCAAAAGCTTTGAGGGCTGATGCTACTCAGCTGATGTGTGCTTTCTGTCCCCTTCAGAGCCAGGGCTGCAGTCATCTGGGAGGAGATTGCTATCACATGGCTTTAGAGAGCAATCCAAAAACCAGTACATAACACATGGCATAGAAAAGATTAGACTTTTCTGCCAGTGCCTGGGGACCACTAATTCACAAACAGGAGACTAAACCATATTTCTTGTGCTTTCCAACCACAATAAGTGCTCCTCAGCTGTGGCTCAACACTGGACTTAACAGCACAATACTTCACTGTTCTGGCTAATTACCATGTATAGACTGTTGCATTATAAAGGAGGGATTCCCGCTAGATTATCTACATAGAGAAAGTGATATTAAAATGACAAGCCACCAAAAGGTCAAACAACCAGTTGCCAGAAGTTAGAATAACTAGACTGTGGAGCAGCAATATCTGGGGAGCTGGCATGTGTCCCAGGACTCGTTGTCATACAAATGGAAAAAAAGACAGCTGGAATCTTTCTGGATTGACTGTTATTTTCTCTGAGCATAGTGTAAATCCATCACTTTGGTTTTTCAACCAAACGCCTGAATGGGGAGTTTAGAAACCGATACAGTAAAATATAAAGTTTCTTTAGACATCATTTTTCCACATGTGAGCTTCAGCTACTTTAAGTTTTATCCTTTGATATCAAGGACTGCTCAGGTTGTAAGCATAAAGAGTCTGATTAAAGTTAGACCTCTTCAGTATGCCTGTAAACCAAGCAAACACCTTATAGCCACACTCTCCAAGAGGTGTGTTCTCCTGTATTAGGAGGAAAAGTCACTGCATATGTGCAACTGAGCAAGCACCTCTTTCCCCATGATGGGGTCAAAATCCCAGCACATGTCTAGTTGGTAGGGAACACTCAAGTTTCCCTCCATTCCCTGCTTTTCTCTGGGCAGCTCTTGTTTCACCTACAGTTAAAGTTGAGCTGTTTGCTATACATTTGGTGCCATCTCTTTAAAGATGTACATCTGAATGGGCAAGAAAGTGAGGGATTAGCAATGGGCAGAGGTCAAGTCCGTCAAGACTTTAAGCATGTCATTGGTTGTAAAAGAGATTACATTACTGGCAGCTCTTTGCCAGATCAGTACTTCGATGCCAAATGTTAATCCTTGCTGGGGACACGATGGCTTGTAAATGTTATAGGAGAACATAGCTTTTCCTGTAGAAAACAGGCATTTATGGTTAAAACATGGATTATTTTCTCATGCTTTTGTTTGCATTTCATGCCAAATCACTCTAGCTTGCTATGAACTTCGCTTCAAGTATTTGTATGTATTCAAGTACATTTAATCTCTTCAGATCTTTATTTCTATAACTAAGGAGACCATGTTGGAGTTCTTAAAACTCTAGGAAGCAGAAGAGCTAGAGCTGAGTCTCAGACTTTGCAAACTAGGCGAAACCTGTTCGCTTACTGAACTTAGCTTTCCCATCTATAAAATGGAGCTGCATGTGAAAAGGATCTGGTAAGATTTACGATTGCTGGAAGGGCAGTATTTACCAGATTTACAATAGCAACTTGCCTTTTCTAGTCTCTGGCTATAACTAGTATGTTTAATATCTGACTTTATAAGCAACATCCTTTCTTACAATTACACAGGTTTAGGCAAGCTGAAGTTTCTAGGTCAGACTTTTATACCAGGATAGCCAAGGCACAAGTCCGTACAAGAACTTATAATAATAGAAGTCTCAATTGACCAAAAGTTTGCTCTGCTGTGGACCAAGAGCATAACTCTGGGTGTACCCAGCAGCTGCTAAGCATGTGCAGGACACCATATGAGAGTAACAGTCAGGAAATCCACACTGCACCATGTTCAGTAGCAGCTGACTATGCTTGCACAGCTATACCTCAATGCTCAGCCTGCAGAAAGTTATTTGCCTGTTTACAGCACACCAAATGAAAAAGAATTTAGCAGGTACAAGAACAAGCTGTGTTCCCACCTGCTTTTGGGATCTTGAGATCCTTAGCATACATGCCTCAGTTTCTTACTCACCTTTTGGGAGGTAAGGAAAAATCATGCTAATGCAGAAATTAATAAAGCTTTACTGCAAAGGGCTTGGTGAGGTCAAAACCACCAGTGCCTTCTGCTTGTGAGTTCAGGAGTAAAGGAGACTGCATACCCTCCCAGATAAATTTGATAAAAGAGTATATAAAGAAAACCCAATCATTTCAGCCTAGGGAAACATGAGCTGCTTTGGTTTCATGCTGCATACACTTCGTGCCTATAAAATTATAAAATTCTAGTAGAGGGAAATTCAACATTTTTCCAGCAATAATAATAGATATTAAATTGTGTTAGTTTAGTTGTGTTATGCAGATTATTTTTTTTCTTTCACTTCTACTCTTTGAAATGTTTTGAATTAAAATAGCTTACTCAAGGTCACTGAAGGCATATGGTCCTGCTCAAAACTTTAAACAAAACATTAGTTTTTACAACCTTTTGTAATTTGGTATTGTATACAACATGGTTATAGACGAGTTTCTGTAATCTTTGCAGTGGGTGACAGAAATATGAGAGCCAAATTTATAAGCCATTTAGTGAAGCATTTAATCAATTTCATGCATAGGAAATAACACCAATTGCTTTGCTTTATCAATCTTGCTTTCTCAGAGACCTGCAGTCACCCCAACCTAAAAACACTCAAGTGTGGGGGCAAACCATATGCAAAAGTCTAATGCTGTACACAAAATGTCAGAAACTTCAGAGGGCTGCTTAAGCTTACTTGCCAGCATCAATAAGGCTTCTTAAAGCTATTAATATATTTCAGAAAGAAAGCAAAAAGCTTAATATACATAGGGAGTTAGAAGGCCTCTTTGTACAGAGTTATTCATTAAGCACTCTCTGCTTAGAATGTCTTTTACACTGTCTAGAGTTATGCAGATTAAGTTTGATTCTAATACTAAAATGCTTGTGTATGCTGCCTCTAATCACTTACAAAACTTAAAAAAACATCCTTGCACCACAAGTCCCTGCGTTTCCAATAAAACATCAGTGGCAAATATCATCTGACAGACTCAGAGAGACACTACTCAAGACAACATTGCTCTCTACAGCCTTAATAAAAAAGCAACACATTGAGGTCTAGACTGCCTTCAACCACATAAGAGTTAAAAGTCACACTTACCCATGGCTGTAACCTGGGGGGCTGGTTTGGGGCTTTATCTTGTAGAAAACAGGACTGAAGGGTTAGAATGGCTCCTCTTCTGGTCTTCATAGCATGACTCTGGGTAGCATACTGGTACCTTAGCATCAGCTGAGCAGAAGGAAACAACACTCCTCACACTTCTGCAAGGCACCTCCTGGATTGGAAGATCCGCAGCACTGCCATGGAGGTGGACTAGCACCAGCATATTGGTGTATGCCAAATACCAGCATTAAGTTATTACTCTTTCAACAGAAAAATAGTGTTCGTGCCAACCACACTTTTCCTGTCCTGTATCTGAAAACCTTCACTGGATTAAGAGGTAAGGCTAAAAAGGCTATTTTAGAGCATGCTTTTTCTTTCTTGTGTACAACAGCTAGTACAATACCCCAAAGCAGAGTAGTACAGTGACTTTTTTCCTAAGTGAAAAATTCCTGAAGGAGCAAAAAGGCAATCTCTCTGATAATCATCAGCTGCTCAACTATATTAAATTTAGACAAGGCTACAATAGTGCCAGAGTTGTCCCCTGCCCTCTAAAATTAGAACTAAAAGAATGGCGGGCATAGCGCTAAATATATAACTCATTTAAAAATAATGTGCTCTCAAGGCTTTCCTAATGCTTGAAAAACTGATCATCATAAATCCCTACAGATGTGCTTGCAGCCCGCCTGCCTCCATCAGCCCAAACACATTCCTGTGGGATACAGCCTTTCTGAACATCCTCTTTCCTCTACAGTGCTCAGGAAAGAGAATGCAGTGAAGCTTCCTTGCAGCTGAACAACACACTGCCCATTTATTCAGGAGAACATAAACATAACCTGGCCTCCACCTCTTATATAGAAGGGGGGAAAAAGAAGGAGGAAAATAGAAGAGAAATAAACATTTACTATATTCTTCTCAGACCTGGCAGGTTGGAGAAAGGCCTGCTGTTTGAGACCATTAGAAGCAGTGGCCTTACATTTGCAAGCTACAGGACTAAGGGAATCTCCGCAAGGAAAAAAGCAAATTAAGATGCCTCAGCCCTATTTCTGTTACTTAAATCTCCTGAAGTTTAACTTTAATAACTTCAGAACAACCAGAAGCAGGACAGATGAACAGCAGATTTGTGGAGAGGCTGAGGTACAGAACTCCCTCCCTTACTTGCAAGCTCAGAGCAGCTCCTACCCATTAAAATAAATAAATAAAAAACGCTTCCATTTTCCTTTCCAACTTCATTTTAACAGCATTAAAAAATACCCTAAGAAAGCATATGTATATGCAGAGAAGAGTGGGAATAGGCTGAGGCCTTCACTGAATTTACAGCCAGCTGCAGCCTGTGGTGCAAATTGGCCCAAAGGAATGCTGGGAGCTTAGAGGACTTAACAGCCTCCATCTTGGAGGGTGTGGGCTTTGATTTGCCATCTGTTTCTCCTTCTCAGTTAATTTGGTTATTAGAGAGGCTGTAGCAGATGTTAAACCTCTGAGAAGAGCAATCTGAGGGGGCAGAGAGGTTTTTGTGGAGGAATCTGAGTGCCCTTACCTGTGTGGTGTGGCTCTGGGAGGGCAATGAGCTCAAACCTGGGCTTTGCAGAACTCAGACTTCGCTTAACTGCAAAGATAAGACCCAGTGGTTATGCGTGAAGTTGGGCTGCTGCTCTTAGAGGTGATTCTGCTTCTTTGCTTTAAAAAAAAAAAAAAAAAAAAAAAAGGCAGCTAACAATTGTTTTTTTCTTTAGCTTCCCCTCTTTTCTGTTTTGGGGGAGCTGGAGATGCCCCAGCACCGTTCCCTTGGCCTCCATGGGCCTGGTAGGTGCCTGCGTCCCTGGAATGGGGTCTGGACTTGATCTGCTGCAAATACAAAAGTTTGTTACTGATACAAACAGGTCATATTACACTATTCTTGTACCTTAAATAAATCAAGAAAGGTGTAAATGTGCTAGTTGTGAACTTATTTCTCCCTTGGGCTGCTTCCATGAGATGTTTCTTTCTCTTCCTTTCTTTCCCCCCCCCTTGTTCCTGCTTTTGCTGCCTTGAATGGCATCAGCTTATTGAAGGATTTTCTGAAAATAGCAGTATTGGAAAGGCATGTTCTCTGCTCATCTGGAATATTCTAGGAGGAATTAACTCCCTTAATTCTTCACTCCATAAATTTGGGGTTCCCTTTTTAGTTTTATCTTGGAGATGTATTAAGGCAATAACAAGTATAAGTAAAAGAAGCTGTAAGGTTTGGCTTTCTATTTTTCAGGAATGTGGTGTGTGGATCCAGCAATGTGCAGGCAGGGCTCCTGCCTGGGGCTGGTGGCCATTCGCACGTGGGACATCTTGGTTTGGTGTCAGGGGACCTGCAGCCAACTGATGCTCTCAAGGTACCGTCTAAAACTTAGCTGGCAGAAAAAGCCATTTTATCCTGCTACTTTTTATTCTCTCTGTTGATAGGGAGGTAGAAGTTGGGTTTGTTCCTTTTCTTTGCTCATGAGTGTGAAAACTTAAGGCATTCCTCCAGCAATAAGATCTAGCTCTGTCAGTGGGCTGTTTTTGGGGAAACTTGTGTTTCTGACAATTCTATTTGTAATATGGTTCTTTTGCTGCTCCCAGGAGCTGTTTGTTGCTTTGTGGATTCTCTGGGCTTGGTCAGAGTTGTTGGATTTTTGCCAATGAAAGTAAACTAGTGTTAAAGAAATGCCACTGTCTACTCAGTCTCCAAAGGTTGTTTTCTTGAACCAGAGTAGACGCAACAATTTGAAAACCTCAGTCAAGGATTGGTTGTGTTTTTTTTTTCTTGGCTGTTTAAAAATCACAATATTTTATAGATGTAAGTTACAAATGGAAAAGAAGAGGGCTATTCCCAATATTATCTTCTAGACATAAATAACAAACAACTCTAGTAATCAAAATTTACTGCGATTGTAATAGGTTTTGGCATCGTTTATGTATCACAGGCAATGTTAACATAATGTTGACTTTCAGGACTGAGGCCAGTTTCTTTTTGTTGTTGGCTTTTTTCTTTTCTTTCTTTTTTTAATGCTGAATTCATTAAAAAAAAAAAAGCTCCAGTATATTTGTGGTTTTTATGGTATTCAAGAGATTAACTCTCATAAATAACAGTGTTTATACCTCCTTCTAATCAGAAAGTTGAAATTATCTGTGACAATATGAACACTAAAAAGTTGTATACTATGAAAATATTTCAATAATTAATGCATGCACTATCTAGAGCAATTGACAGTGAGGTCATAAACATAATGGGCCATCTGTGTTTGATTTGTATCTGAAAATGCTTAAAGGGAAAGGCAGGTAATTCAGGCTGCTCTTGCAAATGTAGACAGGCAAGATTTTTTTTTTTTACCTTCTCAGAAGGTTGTTGAACCTTTTCATTGCTTTAAAGAAGGAGAAAAAAACTCTTCCAGGCTACGGTCTTTTAACATGCTTGCATTTGGCTCCTGTGTTCTCCAGCAAGCAGAGTACACCAGTGGGACTTTCAGTTTTCCTTCAGAGTACCCAGAGGGCTGTCATTCTCTCTTATTTACTTTGTATTGTTTGCTCTATAAAAAAATGCCACTCCAGGCTCCTGAGCGCACTCTGCATTCTGAAACCTGGGTTTAAATAGTTTCCTTTGGACTTTTCCAAGTTCAAATCTGCCCTGGTCTGTTGAAAGGCAGCAGAACTTTTATGTAGGGATCTGGCTCATTGCACCTTTATGACCCTTCTCTGGATTTGCCCCAGCTTGTCTCCTGAACCTTTTCTCCTTTGTGAAAGTCAAGGTTCAGGTTACCAGCATATCTGGGATAGGATTTAATTTAGTACTAGGCTTCTGTGCTGCAATGGGGAGAAATGGAGTGTCTTGCAGTCACTAGAAATGACTCCTTATCTCTGGACTTATATGCATTGGCATAAAGCCAATATTAAGCTGGAATGACTCAATAAACAAACAACCAAATACCCCTTTTGTTTTTGCTGGCTGATTTGATGACAGTCAGACTCCTGCTCTTGGCACTGTCTAAGGCTCTACTGAAGGAAATGCCATTATCTCTCTTGTGCCAGGCAGAGATTAATAATTTCTTAGAAATTGAATCCAGACAGGACTTTTAAATGATTTCATGTGACCTCCTGTATATCAGAGCTATTAAATACTACAAATTACCTATGATAAACCCAGAGATCGCTACCAGTTTAAAACTCGGCAGTTTTTCCCTCTGCTCTGCACTTCCTTGTTGCCCAATCTGTAAGTATAGGCAGAGAAAAAATCACAGCAAGGTGCCATCAGTGTATGGGGAAACCGGCTGAAACATGTCCAGGTAATGCCATGCTTTAAGAATTCCTTCCCTATCCCTGATAATTTGGTCTGGGTTTACTTTCCTGCTCCGGTCTGAGTTTGATGATCAGTGTGATCCTGCAAATGAGAAGAACAGACCTTCAGCTACTAGTAGCTGTGAGATTTCTCTGTTGCCCATGAAAATGTGGACTACCTTTTCAGAATCTCAACCTTAGTGTTGCAAAATAGTTGGTGTACATCAGGAGAAAAAAAAAGTGGAATAGAGCAAGACCAAAATCTGAATTATATCATGAAGATGTGAGAATTGTTCTCAGTGTTGAAAGTGCCTGTCCAAAGTTTAGTAGATTTCAGTGCTGGGAAACTCCATCTTACTTCAGAGCTGAGTTTCTCTGATTTCTATTTTTGCATCTTGTCAAGTTGGCAGCAAGGTCAAATTCTCCATGCTAACCAGAGTTCTCTTTGCATGCAGGTGCCACTGCTCAGAAATAAGTCCTTGTTCATCCTCTTTGTCAAACTGCAGAATTTGATGTGGGGCATATGAAGCTTGTTTCTAGTACCTGGTTCATTTTTAACTCTGGTTATGCTTCAGTATTGCTGTCTCCTTTCTGAAAGTAGAGTTGGACCCAGATATCTAATGAGTTATCCTAGCAATTTTTTTCATACGTGAGATGATTTCCTGTTTTCTATTTGGATTTTTTTCTAGCTCTGGACTCCAGAGACTTTTGGCATCTTTATGCTATAGCATTCCACATAGGTGGAGATTAAACTCTAAATCCTTCTAGTTCAACTGTTTTGAGACAGTTTTACATTCTATAAAAGTAGTTGTGTTCCTTGACTTCTGTTGTATGTAGCTACATTACTCTAAATAGACAGTAACAGGCTGCTCTGAGTAAGCATCTTGTCCTCTTTCATCACTTTCTGCCATAATAATTATTTGTGTTGTCTATAGATTTTATTAACACAATTTTGTGTAGATTTAATAATAAAGCTCATTATTTTTCTATAATTTAGTTGCAAGTTAGGTCAAACCAAAGCAACACCTGGCCCATGCATCATTAGTGACGGATGCTTAGGAAAAGATTTAAAAGCAGAACTCTGTGCCCTTCTGATTTCCACAGTCAGCAGTTAAGACATTCAAAGTCAATGCTTAGTAGCACTCGGTGATTTAAGTTTCTTTAAACCCACGTGTATTTTGTTCTCATCAACATTTGTGTAAATTAGTTCCGTCATTTAATTAGGACTGAGGAGGAAAATACTTTTTTTCTAATAGGCCCCACAAATTGTACTATGAAAAATAGTGAGTAATCATTCTCTACTTACCTTCTCTATTCTGGATTTTGTAGGGCAGGTATCATGTCCCCAGGTATCATGTCCCCTCTTTCTTTTTATCAGGTATTCTTTACTTAAAAACAGGGAAGTGTTATAATCTATCCGTCTGTTTTGAATTAGAATGACCAGAACTACTGTGGATTTATACATGGCATGGGGTATTTTCTGGGTCTTCATTCTCTACTCATGTTCCTGTATCCTATTTTCCCTTTTGTGGAACATAAAATTGATGCTTTATGGCAAATCATTCACAATCACTGAGATCTTTCTGGCATAAATGTCTAGCGCCTGTGTGTCACACTTACATTACTTTCCCCTCAGTGCCACCAGATTTCTGCAAATTATGTTGGTATAATGCCCTGATACTCAGTACAGTGAGAGCTTTTAGCTTGGGCTGTCCTGAGTAATTCTGTCATTTGCACATATGTGATCAGCATAGCTGGTAAGATAGGGAGGAATCTGCTCAAAAACAACAAAATAACACAGGTATTTATTCTTTTGACCTATAATAGGTCAGTATAAGGGCCTTTGCTGTGACACCTTCTCAAAACCTTTCAGGAGATCTGTGCTTTATCCTAGAGCATGCATTTTTTGCTTCTTTAGAGAACTTGGATCATTATTGAAAGTGGTTTGTGCAGAATATTACTTGGCATTAAAAACTGCAGAGATTTCGTTTTACTTAGTTGAGTATAAGGTCTCCAAAAAGACCGTGGATTTCTGTTCAGGCCTGTGGTCTGGCATTGAGGATGTGCAGGTTACATACTCATCCTCTGCCAAAAATTAGTTTTACTGAGCATGTTGTTTAATCTTTCTGTGGTTTAGCTGGTCAGGGTGCAATCATTGCTTATTCCTTTCTTTTTCTCTATCTAGCACCTAAGCTTTCCAGGATAGGGGCAGTGTATTTATGTGCATGGCTCTTTAAGCAGTTTTGTTTGGTAACTCTGGATAATGTCATAATCTAAGCTGATAATGCATTAGTTAAGGTCAAATAGTTTGATAAGGGCACTAGGTTACCGATTTTAATCGGGCTCTGTTTCACTCCCTCAATTAATATTTTTTTTTTCTAATTTTGGTGATACATTATCTCAATGGGAAATGTTTGTTTTGGCCACTAAATCAAGCAGCATGCTGTAAGCAGTTTTCAAATTCTGTGTTATTTCAAGTGAAATTATTCTGCTGTTCTAAGAAGCTGGTTGGACTCTGGCGTGAATACTGTCAGCAAAAAAAAAAGCCAAGGACTTTTTTCCTGGGGTTTCACTAAGGTGCTGTAATTAAGAAATGCAAAAAGAACAAAAAATCTCAGTGCTTCTGCACTGAAGATGTTGTGCCTTAAAAGTCTGAGTAATAGCTGTTGGGTCAGTGACCATAAAACAGCCCTATAAAAGCAGAATATAAGATCTGAACTGGGGCATTGCCTTGCAACAATTATGCCAGCAGCTAATGGTAGTATCCAGTGGGGTGCCCGTCCTTCCTCCTTCCCCACTTAAAGTGACAACATCCCCATTTTCACTCTGCATCTATCATAAAGACACATTGATTTCCTTTTGGAGGAAAACACATATTTCTTCCCTCCTGCTAAGAAGATAAATCTGACAGATTTTAATCAAATGTAGTTGTTCACAACTATAGAAATGTTTCCAGTGTCATAGATGAAAATCTTTCTTTCTTTTTTTTTTTTTTGCTGTTTTGAAAAGGAGGAGGTTTCTGGAAGCAAGTTTATTTGGAGAGTACACCTGTGCTAAAAATCTTACTATATGCACCAGCAGTTAACATTTCAGGATGCCCTATGGGCAGGTTTAACTTTACTGCCCTCCAACATAATGCCTGTCTTGTAGTGGTAACCATGAATACTGCTATAGTTAAGGGTCTGTCAGTGGTTCTATCATAAACTCCCCTGTTTCCAGGGTTTTTTATAACTCAGTCATAAAAACTCTCTCCAAGCTAAAGCTTAGCTTACCAAGGCAGACCTGATTCTGATCTTGGAAAGGCAGATGATACATATCCCTCTGTCGCTTCTGAAATTAGCTATGGTCCCTGAGGAAGGGCTCTCACAAGCCATGGGTGCTACACATGCCCAGAGATATGAGGGATGAAGTGTCTTAGGCTTTTATCCTCTTCAGATGGCAAACAAATTGGCCTTGGTACTTTGAAGCGAGAGGAGTCAAACAACGCACTGCTTTCCAATTTAAATTGCATTTTTACTTCAGTCTTTTATTTCTTCAAGTAACTTCAGGAGTTCATTACTTCTTAGCATGGGCCACAGGCAACAATCTGATAGCACTTAGAAATGTGGAATATTATTCACAGTTTGAGTATTGCTCTGGATTTAAATCAGTGGGCATGAATGTAAAAGTGGCTTTCCTGAAGAAAAAGATCAATCAAATCTAAGGAGAGCCAATGTTCAGAGCAACATAGAAACCATGGCTGTTTTGACCCAGAAATAAAGGAATCTGTCTTAAAAATGGGAAATTACAGTTCAGCTTTCTACTTATATGACTGTGGACTTAACCCAGCTTGTAAGCCAGGCTGGGTGCGGTGAGCTCTGGAAGTAGAACAGATGTTGGTACATAATTATCTTTAAGGGCAGATAGTGTATGTTTGGAAATATGTTATATGTTCCTCAGTCAAATTAGAATGTGGTAGATGAATGCTAGCTGTGTTATGGATCTGATGATGTGTCAATGACCACTACTGAAAAAAATGCAGCAAATTTTGGATATTGGAAGCGTTGTTTTGGGAGTAGGAAGAAATGTTTCTGAGCACCACACAAGGAGTGAGGTGTCTGTTGGTGCTTGTGTGGGTGAGGTGTATTTGCTCTGGTTGTCACTATTAAAGCTCGTTTGGTGTGAGTGGGGGAGCAAGAGGAGCCATGGCAAAAGCTGATGCTGCCCCTGTTCCTTGCAGGGAGCAAGGGAGAATCAGGTCCATAATGTGCTTTAGTTCCTGTTCCTCCTGTGCTCCTGGGCAGGTCTGTTCAGCTTCATGCTTCGTGCTCCAACTGGGGGAGCAAAGGAGTGGGAGGATGTTCCTGATCTGTCTCTTCCAAAGGAGTGTTTACAACAGCCTAAGGAAGAACTATGGAAAGTGAAAACAAATTAAATGAGAAAGGGAGAAGTGCCTTTTATTTGCTATTTCTATGCTAATAATGAAACACTAATTTAAACCAGGACCCTTTTTGGAAATGAGTCAGAAATGAGCTATGGCCAGCTACTTTTAAACAGGATTTCTGCTTCTATGTTGCAAGGAGCTTTTACAGCTCCTGCCCCTAAGCCAGATCATTAAGGGCTTGTTCTGGTGACCAAGCTTTTCTCTAATGCTCGTGCCTGTATGAATCTTCTCAAGATCTCAGGGAAGCTTCCCTTTTTAAGAAGTCTAGTCCCCCAGGGATCTCGGACTGGATTTGCACATTTAACTCCCATCAAATGCTAATAGGAATTCCTTGGTGAAATCCTCTCCCCTGTCCTTCTTCAAGCCTCACTGGGAGAAAAGAGCCATTAGTGTGTTTAAAAGTAAATTTCAAGGTTTCCTTTTTTGTGTGTTCCAATGGCCAAGGTTTATTCCTCTCGTCCTTTTTATTTTATTGTGAGGCACCTTGAGTTATTTGCATGATAAGACACCCTGTAAATGGATTATATTGTAATGCATTGTGTAGGTTTAATGCTGACAACAGCTCGGTTTGGAAGTAAGATAGCAACTCAGATTTTTAGTTTCTGATGTGCCATGCAGAGAAATGCCTTTTGAGAAAGCGGGAGGCAAAGCAGGAGGCAAAGCAGGAGGGATGAGGAGGAGGCAGCCAGAGTTAAATTGTATGAATAAGGCAAGGAAAAGCTGGCATTGAAGAGAAGCAGAATGCATTAACTTCTCAGCCTCTGCACTGCAGAGAATCAATGACACGAACTGGAGTGTCCCTTTCCTCTCTGCTCTAACAGTTAATGTAGTTTTTCCTCTCCTTTTTCCAAGGATAGCAAAGAAATGGCAATGCTTTCTGCTAACAATCATTCATATGTGATGAGTGTACCTTTGCAGTCGCTGTGCCCAGAATGTTATGTTGTTATATACTGCCTACTTATAAACTGGAACTGGTCCCTTAGAGAAGCCCTATATTTCATAAAAAGTGTTGGAATGAACAAAAATCTGTTTTCTTCTTCTGGGGAGGGGGGAACTGGACTATGTAATCAGTGCTGGTGTAGGAAATTTGGTAGCCTAGCATAAAGCATGGAAAGCATACACTACCCAGGAACAGCGTGCTTAAATCCTGGCAGGGAGCAGCTTGGCTTTCCTTTCCAAGGTAAAGCAGCAGTTTTCATTGAGTGGGTATTTTAGATAGTACCATAAAAATATAAATGTAGTATGGACACTGAAGTACTCATCATCTGAATTCCTGCACATGGATGCATTTAGTTTTACATACTCAACATATTCTTTGGAAGTGGCAAATGGACACTTTGTGCTCCATCCCTTTTGCAGTGGTTGCACTGACCTGTCCTTATTTTTTTTATATGTTCCAAAACTTGAATAAATATTATAGATGAAAGATCTGTTCATTTGCATCTTGACTTAATTCTGCATGGTATCCAGCACCTCGTGCTGATCTAAAGTCTTGAACTGCTGATTGATTTTTGACTTTAAACTTCAGCTTGATAGGTATCAGTAAATAATTTAACAAACTGTTCTTTATCTCCAGTGGTTGAATGGTGGAAGTTATAATGCAAAATTTATACTTTCCTTAAATTGAAATGAAATGCTGTTTGGAATCACTCTAAATTTCTGCTTTTTCTTTTTTTAAACTCAAAGTAGTCATGAATAGCATGTTTTAAAAGCACTTTGATCATTGCTGTGGTTATTAAATTAAAAAAAAAGGGGGGTGGGAGGAGGATGGGAGTGTCTTCTCAAAAATGGGAATAGAAGCCTTTGAAATCATAAAGTGTAAGCAAACTTAGCCAGCATACTGTGACCTGTCAGGAAGGGACTGATCCTATTAAAGCTCCACTGTATGTAGCCAAAATACTTTAAAGAGAACTCTATAATAGATTTCTGTGTTTACTGACGTCAGCATGGCACAAGAGAGCGATTGGCTGTTCTGTGTTTTTTAATAGAAAAAAGAACTGCCCAGAAAAGTCACCAAAGCATTCCTGATTTATGCTGCTATATCGATGACGATGCAATTTCTGGGACATGTTGTCACTTGGTTCAGCCCTCTGAATCTGCAGCGGTTCAGACAAAGGGAGTTTTTGATTTACCAGTCCATTCTTTTCTGTTAATATACACAGAGCTCCTTGTCTTTGCTATTTGAATCAGCTCCACAGTTCTGTGTGAAGAAATTGGGCACTAGCTGTCCTGTATAGATGAGTGATGTGTAAATCCGGATTAATTCTAGCAAACTGAGGGAAGTAACTTAAGGATACGTATTGCTTGAGTGCATGATCTTAATGCTGTTGCTCTGTTACACTGATAAAGAAAGCTGGCTGTATAGTGGCATAGCCAGCCCCAGACTCTGGGCAAGAAGCTTTTAATATTAGTTTAAATTAAAACAACTGGTGGCTTTGAATAGAGGAAGAGGTTCTTTGTAAAGTACAAACAAATTCTTCAGCTCTCTCTGTGAAGACGTCACTAACAACTCATTTAAGCACTTCTAATAAAAAGAGCATTTGTGTTCTAACAAGAAATTTTGCAATATGGTACAAAATGTTACTGATTGGGAAGATGTGGATCTCAGCTACTCCTGAATGACTCCAGATTTAATTCCACCCTCGTTAGTGCTATTTTTCTGGATTAGCTTATGGACAATAGAGCATGCCGTAGAGAAATTGGCATTGCTGAACATTTTTTTTTTTTTGGCTAAAAAACTGTCCCAAGAAGCAGTATTGGTGCAACTATTTGCAAGAGGAAAAAGTCTGAAGTAGGTGAAAGCAAAGCCATGCAACTGGTATTTCATTGCATGTAAGTATCTGAATGTGCAGCTTCCTTTCCTTTTGTGGGTTCATCTGTTTGCACAGCCCCTGTGCTACATGGGATGAGAGTGTGGCTGAGATGTGCTTGCTGCTTTGCAGCCTATTGCAAAGCAAACCAGCCTCCATCTGAAATCAGAAACTTGGATTTATATATAGGAACACACAGGCTGATATAACACTTCTGTTTTCTGAATGAAAAACAGTGATCAAAATTGATGATAATTCTTCCATTAAGTGACAAATAAAACTTTAATTAAGACGGCCTACTCGAAGCTCATGATGCTTCATGTGTGACTAATTCTGACTGGCAAAAGATTAATTTTAACAAACATCAATTAGCAAACTTTTGTCTGTATTGGAGAGGGCAGTTGTTGCATGTGTGTATGCATATCTGCACATAGTGTACCTGTGACATGTTGGGGAAAAAGCTCAAAAGTTTTACATATCCTGCAGCATTTGATACAAGATTGTCTGGTGTCTACATGACGTGTGACCCTACTGCTTTAGGCTACTGCCAGCCCCAAGAAGAGGTTACAGTTTGTCTCTGACTGTTTTTTCTCTCCATCTGGGTCTGCTTCCACCTTTCCAAGCCCCAGCATTTCCTTGTGTCTCTCAGCCCTAAGATAGCACAGTCACTTGTCCCAGAGCCAGATCAGACCAAGGTCGGCTGCGTAATGTGCCCTCCAATTTTTAGGGACTAAGGTTACACTGCTGGTGTTACAGGAGAAGCGCTAAGTGGCAGAATCAGCTGGATGTGGCTGCTTTTGAGAATTTTAGCTGTGGCTTGAGCATTTGGTTATATTTTAGCAATTGAGATGACCATTCTTTACAGATATTAAGAATGCAGAGCCTTGTGAATAGCGGAAAATTTAACATTTCATGGATGTAACAACTCATGCTCTTTTTCAGTAATGCTAGCGTGTGTTGTAGTTCTTTTTTTTTTTTTGCCTCTATTATCCTTTAACTCTGCTACAGAATGTACTTTCATCTTTTGAAACTGACCCCTTAATGTAGTGACTAGAATTGAATTTAGGATATTTTGTTCTAAAAAGTACAAGCTTTGTTTCATGGGAGTATGGGTGCCTCCATAGTATTTATTGTATCTTAGGGAGCAAAAATGCAGCATTTGAATTTTTTTTCCTGACTGCTCAGTCTGTAAACTCTTCTTAGACTTGCAGACCATGCTGAGTTCCTCCTGAGGTGCGCATTGCAATTGTGCTAGCAATACAAATTCTGACTTCCCTTCCTTCCAGTGATGACTGTCTTGGCTCTTTCGTGCTAAAACAAGCAGAAAGTAATTAAAACTTAATTTTGTTTCTAAGGTATGTAGGGAAACATGTCTCTAAAGCACATGGGAAGAATTTTCTGAGAAGTGTTTTTTGAGGTTTTTTTCTTCCCAGTGTAATGCAGGACTTTAGATTTGGAATGAAGTTTTCTCTCCTGTATGGGCCTTAATGTGAAAGTTGTTGTCCGTCCTCATGTCTTGGAAGCATCCAAACCATGTTTAAGTGGAACATCACACACTCCCCTTCAGCTGGCCAAAGTAATTTCAATTTCAAACATCTTCATAAAGGTGTGCAAGAGCAGAGGCTTGTCTTGTTGTTTTAGTGCCTAATTTTCTTGACTTGTAGCTACAGAGGATTTTTGCCTGTATTACTGTAACTTTTTTCTGTGTAGTATCAAAGTTTTCCATTCCCGCTACTGATTTTATTGCCTAATGCTGGGCAATACTCAGTTATCTTTATCTCATCTTGATCTATGCTTTTTATTTGAGTTGCAAAAGACCACAGCCACAATTCAGCCTAAGAAGATAAACTAAAGTAATTCAAGCACAGTGAATGGTTTTATTCTCTTGTGTTCATACTTTCATAACTTACTACTTGTCTGATCCATTTTCAGCTGTAATGTACATATAATCAACCTTTTCAGAGTTCTCACAAGAAAAGCTTTTGTGGACTGTGCAGTAATCAGTATTAAAGGCCTTTAAAATGGTGGAAGTCAATGACACTGGCACATTGTCCAGATACATTGTTGTTGATGATGCAAACTGATATTGCTGTGAAAGACCAATTTCATCTCAAAGTTCTTTCATCTGTGGTGATCACAACATTTTTCACATATTGTTCTTCAGAATTGTGTAAGTTGGTACACACCTGATATTTCATTGTAGCTGTGGATTTTTTTCTGCTCTTTCCCCCAGAATAGCTGCAAAATGGCTTAATGGCTTGGAAAGCCATTGAGTGCTTTAGCCCATCCATGGAGCCTCTTCTGGCACCATTTTACATGGACTATATGTATTATGAAGTTGGAATCAATGAAGAAAACATCTCACTGCATGAAGATACTGATCGTGAGCACCATTGTGTCACTATTGGAGTTTAAATCTTAAGAGAGTGACTATTTAAAAAAAAAAAAAAAGCAAAAACAGTGAAGCTACCAAATCAGATTTCTTTCTAGGAGGGCACTGATCTACTTCATGCCTAGTTAAAAACATAAGAGAGATTTCAAATCATTTAATGTTAAACTTGAGATTACATACTTCAGTGTGTGGAACTGCAGGGGAAATTATCATGTATTTGTCTCCTAGTTTTTAAATGTTTATTTTTTGACTAATTTCAGATGACTAATTTCATTTCAGGAATGAGGTCCTTCAACTTTTAGTCACCATTAGTATGTAGTTCTTAATGGTCTCCACTGCTCTTTAGCCTGTTGATTCAACTTGCAGTCAAAATGTGGATTTAATACTGATGTAGGGAACATCTGTGCATCACCCAAAGTTGCCCCATGGAGGAAGAAAACACTAACTGGAGTCTCTGGCTCTGATTGCTTTCCTCTTGCCCTCAGGGTGTCCAGCTGCTGAAAGACAAGTACTTATTAGTTTCACCACTACATGAAGCAGATTTGAAGACAGTTGATTTTTTGGGCACCTTTCTGACTAGAATACCAACTGGAAGGGCTTACAAAAGGTGGCATTCAAAATGTATTGCATCTGATGCAGATTTCAACCTTGATATTGTCCTAAAGCATATTTAGATGGAAACACTACTACTTTTTAAACTAAGTCAGAGCTTGTTTGGTGCAGTGTTTTTTGTTAGATACCATAATAAGGTAAGAAAAAACAGACAGTTTTCAGGCATTGGAAACCTTATGTCTGAAATGCAGCAACAAACTTGGCTAAATACAGATGAAAACAGTTGTCACATGTTAAATTTATTGGTCAGTTGCAGAAATGTTTGATACCCTTGAGAAGAAAATAAATTCAAGTATATTTTTCAGACCTTCCTATTTCTATCTTGCTTAAAATAAATAGTAAACTTTTTCACTTTTCTTTTCTCTATTCGCTTTGAGGAAAAAAAAGTTTGGATTTTTTTTCATTGTTTTCCTTTTCCTTTCCTTTGCAGTCCCCATCCTTCTCCCCTTTTTTCCCTGGTTTTTGGATGAACTCCTCCAGATCTCTAATTCTGGATAAGTTACAGAAGGGAACAAAGGAAAATTGAAACTCTCTAAAGTGGTTGAGCTAGTTTCATTTTTTGTTCTGCTGTTACATCTTTTCCAAACCAAACTGAAATTTTGGATATCATTCACTTACTCAACTAAAGTAACAAAAAGAAAAAATGGGAGGAAGTGGACAGAGAACAAAAGCAACTCCATCACTTGCAAAAAACGTGTAAACAGTAGGAAAAGAAAAAAACATTACTCTTTGAATGTTGTCAAGTAGAAAACATCTGAGTTTTTAATTTTTTTTTTTTGTGTAGAAGTTCTTCCATTTTTTTTCAGCTACTCTGCGAAATCTGAAGACCTCAGCTGTTTTCATCACTAGTGTTGCTGCATTTCTACTTGTCTTGGATCTTGCTTTTACAAGATGCTATCGCTGCTATGCTGTGTCTCTTCTGAATTAACTGGGCTTCTCAGCTGCATACTTGAGGTCTACACGAGTCAAACATTCATTGGACTCATCAGTCATCAGCCCCATATATCACTAATGCCAACTACGATACTAAGATGACTCATGTCCTAATTATTTTGAATAACAAGTGTGCTCTTGTGATAGGACAATATGATTTTGCTTGCTACAGAATGGATCAACAGAAAGTGGCCACATAATTCAGGCTTGCAAAATGATCAGGAAAATGCATGTTGGTACAAAATTGTTCACTTTTCCTTATTTTTGTAAGGATTTTTTCCCAGTGGCTCCATTAAAAGCTGCTCCCCCTTCCCTCTGTAGATAATAGGTTCTTCAGGTACTTGAAACTTTAAACCTGATAATAACATACAAAGTTTTAAATTACTTTTATGCAATTGAATTATTTCAGGTGTGATGTGCTATGAAAACTAAGTAGGCAAAAAATCCACCAAAGTAGTTTTTTTTGATTATCATTTCCTTTTTGATCATCCAAACCTATAATTCAATAGAACCTCAGACATACTACTTTGTGTCCATTTTCTATACCTGTTAATAAACACGAGGAGAAGAAATCTGAGGCAGACCTGATGAGGTGGCCATCCAGTTGGCTATCATCATACAAGAGAAACTTTAAAAAAAAAAAAAAAAGTGAGTCATGGGGGGGAATGTTTGGACTATAGAATAGAGTAGTTCAGTTGGAAGGGGCCTAGAAAGATCATCACTACTTGATCATTTCAGGGCTAACTGATAGTTAAAGCATATTATTAGTGCTGTACTGTAAATCACAGTGACTGGAATGGGGACATGTCCTGTTCAGAGCATGGCTTATGATGAGTGGTATGAAATGCTTTGGACTGCAACTGCTTTTGCTGTCCTGGGTTAACACCTCAGTGACTCAACACGCTGAGAATTTGCCAAGAAATAGGTGGTGCTGATCTCTGCTCTCCTCTGGTCAGCCTCTTACAAATATCCAAGCTAGCTACTTTAAAGTATCTCTATGCTGTTCATTCAAGGCTTCACATTTACAGCATTGAACATGGAAGATTAATGCTAAGTCATGACCTGAAGCAGTAATTGAGCACCTGGTGGGAAGGCAGGGCCAACCCAGGGTGCTCAGGTGCATGCAATGCACCTGTGTGACTGGAGGGGGTGGGGCCAGGATCCACCCCTTTCCAGCCCTCATTTAAGGGCTGGCAGTGGAGGTGAGGGGATCTTGCTTGAGATCCCTGTATAACTGAGGTCTTCAAAAGGTAAGCAGTTTTTCTTCCTTTGTTTCTGTGCCCTTAGTTGTTGCATGTGGGCTTGTTCTGATTTGCTGCATCCTAGGGTTATGCCACTCCACTGTTATTGCTGTGCTTTCCATCACGTTATAGTATTACAGTGATACAGAAGGCTGCCTCTCACCTGTGATTTTCAGATGTTATAAAAATGGCTATGTTACAACAGCCTCTATGAAATTCATTGGCCAAGAAGAACACCGTGCAGTTGTTGCCTCCACCTCCGGATTTTGTAGCTATGTGTTAACAGGGGGGGATTGCTTGGTTGCAGTTTTGTAACTGTTTGGTTTCCCTAGTACTTGAAGAGTAGATGAGCAAAGTTCTTCTGAATTAGTTTATTTGGAAGTTTTATTTTTTGCGATGTGAAGTTGTCCGGACTATCCATGTTGTAGGTGGGAAATTTTTGGCAAACAAAGCCTCAAGTCCTCATCAGTAGAAAAACTGTTTCTGAGACAAAGTTGCATTTCTAAGCTCAAATGGAAAACAAGAAGGTAAAATGTAGAGGAGCACGTGGACCACACAAAATGCAAACAGCTAGCTGATCTTTGGCCTGATCCAAGCAAATGCTGTTGAAATCACTGAAAATATGCCAACTGACTTCTGTGGGATTTACAGCAGGTTCTAAGTTGGCAACTGTCCTTTCTTGCAAACAAATCTTGACTACTTTTACATTTTAGACTTGTAGTTAATCAAGTTACCGCAACAGAAATGTCTTTGGTGTGAATGTGTTTCTGTTTCTTTTCTCTGCAACTAATAATGTTGCCACAGAAATCACTTCCAAAAAAACTCGAAGGCCAGTATTTAGATAAGCAATATCAAAATGCTTCAGCATTAAGCTGTGATAAGTATTTCCTCCTGTTTGTTGTAAGAAAGAAGGTTTTACACAAGCCGTGTAGTCTTAACTTTCACCAAGTTAAATAAAGGCTTAGTAAAGGATTTTGTGCCCTTTTAACCCCCAATAACCAGAGTGCATCCTGTGTGACCATTCATTACGTATGAAATGGCTGTAATTTATACCAAATGGGGTAGGTGAATTCAAACAGAAAGATACCGTCAATGATAAAAAGATAACACTTCTCCGTAACAGATGCTTCATTTTATGATGGAAATGGGGAAGCTGAATGCTGCAGGTGCTGGGCTGACACTAGGCCTGTGGAGAATCATTAGAGCCTCCTCAGAGATCTAGGTTTACTCTGTGTTTAATCAGCCACAGTCAGAAGAAATGGCTTCATTTCAGCTTGATGAGAGCCAGATTACAAAAGGAAGATAGATGGCCAATAAGGTTCATCACTATAAGCATATTGTCTTAATTTGAAGAAACAAGCTGGCATTCTGTGCTGAGGAAAAGTGAAGTGCAATATGGCTAGTATCAAAAACTAGTTATTTCAAGTCTCTGCTCCCCACAGTGGAAAGTATTCTGGCTGTACTTCGACTAAAATATTAAATAAAAAAAAAAATTACATATGCTACAAATGACTGCATTTACTCATGAGATACCTCTGCTTTGAGTTCCAAAATGCTGAAACCTATCAACGTAGATTTGCTTTGGCCACTTATGTGTATCTACAAGTATTATAAATATGTTTGTACGAATACACAAGTGGAAAGGTTTGAATTGACTATCGATGAAAAATTCTCTGAGCATAATATGAACATGCACTGTCTAAAAGGGTCACAGTGTAGCCATCTATCATGACTTCCCATGACAGCCAAGGGGACAGTGAGGCTGTCAGCTGGGGGCTTGCTGTGACAGAGGATGAGACTTTGCAATAAATAAAATTACAAATTTAGGGACCCGGACCAGGGAAACTGCTCACACAAAAGACAAACAAAACTAGAGATCTCTGCTTCCTGCATGAAATGCATGATTCATTGTTATTGCTTAGTGCTACTCCTTAGTGTTGGCTTTTGCCTCTTGTGCATAGAGTGACTTTTTGTATAAGCTTCAGTGCTCTCTGGAAGAAAGAACTCTCCTTCAAACTAGGAGAGCTCTCAGGATGAGAGTATCGGGGCCTAACGTGATGATAGCAACAATATAATTATTACTGTTTATTTTACAGTAGAATCCAGATGGTTTTATTGAAGTTGGAACCTTTTAGTATCAGGCAATCTACAAATAAATGCAACAGTGATTTTTCATCCTGTTTTGAATTGTGAATCCTTAGCATTTTTCTCTTCAATGGTAAATTTAAACATCCTAGCAATGGATACTTTTCTGAATTCTCACAGATCTCTTCAAGGAAGTCCTGTGCCCTGGGGCTGCCCAGACCACTTGGGCAGAGCTTGGAGAACAAAACTGCAGAGAATTTTAATCGTAGTCAGGGAAAGCCAGGGGCTAAATTTGAGTTAAACTGAGAATGGTAGTAAGTGAATTTGTGTCTCAAAAGAAGTGGTGGGATAAGTATTTGATCCACAAAACCTTGGAAATTAATATTTCCAGTACCTTGCTGGATTTTGGGTCAGGCTCCAAGGAGTAAAAAAGCAGGAGACTTTATATGAGAAGGACATGGAAAGCTGAAAGCATTAAAAGGATGCATTAGCAAATGCTATCGTGTGTACAATTTTGTAATTGTAATGAACATTGTAATGATTTTCTGTGTGTGGAAGAATCAGAGTGTGGTGGATTGTTTTGATGGGTGAAACTATGGTTAATTTATGGAGTTTGGGAAGCTTTGAGAATAATACTGCCTGAGGGAGAAGTGGATAGTCAGGTTTAACTCAGGACAAAAATGAATGAGAGGAGGGAATGGTTATGGGTGGCTCAACTTGAAAATGCCTTTGGGTTAAAACAAGAATTTTGTGCCTCGGTGCAGTGGAAGAAGAGGAGGAACTGATAAATAATGTGAAACATAAGCGTGATACAGCCAGAAGAGCTGGCCTTTAAGTTGGTCTTGAACAGTATTTTTTAAGGAAGTCCCGTAGGGTATTGTGCTTTGTTTAAGGCAGGCTACAGCCTGGTGCAGTCACCGTGGCAGAGGAAATGGGAAAAAGACGAAGAGAGTACTCAGAAAGCAGGGCCTGAATGAGCGCTCCCAGTTAAAATAACATGCTGTGCAGGATAGTAGTTTGCTTTTGGTTTTGTCCTGACACCAAGAAGACTGCTGGTGTTTTTGGTCTTTCTTACACGCGCTTCTATGAAAAAAACTCATTTTTCCCCCATCTTTCTTTGTTCTAACTTTACCCATCTTTGTA